>BQNB010015475.1:0-27087 GCA_026074375.1 Tanacetum coccineum
TGTAGGCAAGACTGTAGTAATAACAGAATCATCTATGAGGAGAGATCTTCAATTTAATGATGAGGATGGTATTGCTTGTCTCACAAATGCTAAAAAATTTGAAAACCTTCAATTGATGGGATATGTACCTCTTTCTGATAGACTTACTTTTTATAAATCTTATTTTCCCCCTCAATGGAAGTATCTTATACATACCATCTTGTAATGTTTAAGTTCAAAATCAACTGCTTGGAACGAATTTGTCACAAATATTAATTTTTTAAAATTGTTTGGCTACAAATCCAAATTCTAAAAAGTTTTTAATGTATTCAAGGTTTTTACAACTGTTTTTGAATAATCAAATTAAAAATCTTGCAAAAGTTTTTAATGATGACTATGTTGCACCTTCTCATACTAAAAAGGTTTTTGCAAACATGAGAAGGGAAGGAAAAGGTTTTTTAGGGACAATTACACCATTATTTCCATCTATGCTAGCAATACAAGCAATGGAGGGTGAAGGTTCAGGACAACCCTTTGAACCCCAACCAACACCTTCCCCTACTCCACCCTCTCGTGTGTACAAGTTACTACTATTGCATCACATCCCCAAAAGACTCACACACCTAGGCGAGCCAAAAGAGGTCGGGACACTGAGATTACTTAGTCTAGTGGTCCCCCTAAGAAGGTTAGTGATGAGGCTGTTGGTATGTGCTTAATTACACATACCATTCTCCATTTAAAACGGACTTAAATGAATAAAAACATACCAAAAATACATTGTATTTGTATGTTTGCATTTGTGTTATGCAGTGAAAACGGATATTCAAGAAAAAGAGCAAAAAGAAAGCCAAAGACAAACAAATCCAAGCACGGAGTGGAAAGGACAAAGTCAAAAGTCATCAAAATGAAGATTTTACAACTTGAGGGGCTAAAACTTTGCCATATAAGTCTAAAGTTGTTATTACAAAGTTTTTAATAAGGAAAGAGGGATCAAAGTTGCAAACGGGTTAGAGATTACATTTAAGTTATACAATTGAGGGGACCAAACTGCCAAACTTCCCCAAAAACATAAAAGTTTTCTTTCCCGCGCCCCAAGCAAACCCAGTTAGTTACAACTTGGTATTTCTATGTAGTCCCACTCCTACTTTTTTCCTCTGCAAAAAAACCACTTCTCTCTCTAGCCAAAATCATTTCATCCACCCTACTAACCCCCCCCCCCAGCTGTATAAAGTCCATGTTGGCAATCCCTCTCCATTCCCAAAGCATTTCGATGGCTGAGATTGACTCCAAAGAAGCTCAAAAGAAATCAAAGGCTGGGATTTGCTTTAGACTCTCCTCACACAACAAGCACACTTGTTTTTTTTCTCTACAAAAGAAGCAAGCACAAGCTGCAAGTCCAAGACTTCGGCTATAAATAGAGCTTTTTGTAAGCCTTTGAGGCATGTTAGTAACTAGTTAGCTTTTAATTAATTTCAGTTATTAATCTTAGCTTAATTCTTAAGTCATTTACAGCTTTTACTTTCAGCTTTGTAACACTTTCAAGTTTTAATGCAAATTTGAGTTTTTAAGTCAATTTACAATACCAGTGTTAAGTTTCTTAATCATATGGTTTTGTGTTCAAAAGCTTCCCAAAGCTTTTACCTTATAAAAAAAAAGCGGTTTTCATTAAAAAGTAACAATAAATCAGTTAAGTTAGTTAGAGAAAATCACAAACATAATCTCAAAAATATACCACAGCTTATGTTATGGATGATAAGCCAGTTCTGGATGGGCTTATGGACTCTCACTAGCTTGTTTTATACAAGCTAGAGCTTGTAGATTCCTTGATTGACCCTGTTTTGAGCAAGGGTTTTTGTAAGTCTCTCTCTTTTCTTACATTTCTTATTTGCTGTTCTTAGTTAGTACTGTCAGTTCATTTGATACAACTGTTGGTTTTAAGATAATACTGCTAGACTGATTCATGCTTATTTAAGTGCTTTTTATTGATTGAAATTTGCTTATAAGTGTTTTACTTTGTTATTTGATAATCTGTTTTTAATTAGTTTAAAATAAAAATGATTTTTGGAAATGTTAAAAGCTGTTTTGAACAAGCAGTACTAACTCCAAGTTAGTACTGCTAGTTGATTTTAGGAACAGTACTAACTCAACACTAGCAGTACTAACTCTAAGTTAATACTGGTAGTTAGTTCAGTTAATACTGGTGGTTCATTTTAGCTTATCAGCTTATTAATTCAGCTTGTTTCAGATTTCCTTAGCTTTTTAGAGTAGATTAAACCATTTCCTTTGCTGTGTGCTTATTTTAGCTTATTTTCCCTTTTAAATTATTCTCAATAGCTTATCAGATTTAGCTTGCTAGCTCATTTATCATATTAAGTTTATTCTAGTTGCTTATTCTTATTACTAAGTGCTTATTAAGGTTAGGTGAACTCCTGTTTTTGCTTATTTGCTTATTTCTTGCTTCATCAAAGCTAACAGTACTAACCTTAAGCTAACAGTACTAACCTTAAGCTACCAGTACTAACTCCTAACTAGCAGTATTAACTTCTAGTTAATACTGTTAGTTAATACTGTTAGTACTGTTGTTAGTACTGTTGTGTTTATCTTGATAATTTAGCTTAATTGCTTTTTGTATTTGCTTATTTAGAGTTAGTTCTGTGCCCAATCATTCCTTGTGACATTCAAACACAAATCATCAATCGTCTTTCGATTTTCCATCTCTAGCCTCGTTGGGACATAACGACCCGGGAACACTCTATACTGCTTCCGGTTTCATTGCTCTCGCGGATTCTGATCCTTGTCGTATTTATATTATTATATATATTGATTTAAAGGGTAAGTTTTGGCGAGTCAAATTTTGGCGCCGCTGCCGGGGAGGCTTAGCAAGAATATCGTTACGTTTGACAGTTTGTCTTTAAAACCTGTGAATATTTTCTTCTACAAAAAAACATAAAAAGTACAAAAATATTTTTCATATTTTTTTTAGTATAATTATCATACAAAAGCCAAAGAAAAAAAATCAAAAATATAAAAAAATTGTCCATAAAAATATATAAATAAAATAAACTCCAAATTTATCAATTGTTCCTAACGTGTGGAACAATACAAATTTCCCAACTCGAATCAAATTTTAAACGTACCAATTGTGTACGTTTACGAGGTAAGGCGAATTAAAAGGAAATTACAATATCTTTTATATGTGGGTAAAGGGAAGGTGTTCCATAGGTAACTAGACCGAAAGGAGAAATAAGCTTCGTCCCCACCCCCCCCCCCTCCCCCTCTTTTTTTTTTCCCCCCCCCCGCTATTCTACTCCTCGCTCAACCTGATTGTATTGCTTTTGGGAGGATACCGTCTGAAAGTATGTCGGTTATTGGGTTCAAGTTGTCTACGTATTTAGGTTTCCTGTCCGTTAAAATAGATGTGAATAAACTAAAACAACCAACAATACTCTTTCTGTTCTCTATTTTAGTGGCATGCGCACTCGTTCTCCAGATCGTCGTTCTAACGTCAACAACAAACAATAACATCAATAAAACAAAAAGTTCCTCGAATCTTGTGAACTTCCATTGTTACGATGGCTGATAATTCTATTTCAATGGCAGAATTGATCCAGGCTCCCAGAGGGATACCGAGGTCGAATTGTTGTTCCTGAATCGAGGCAGAAAATTTTGAGATCATGCATGGGTTTCCTAACTCTTGTCCAGAACAAAGCTGTTCTTCGGAAATGAATGAAAGAGGGCGCTCGGACCTCACTGCCCTATCCGTTACTTCAATATAAAATCTCCTCTACTCTGAGATATCTATGTCCCGTACCACATCAAATTAAGTTAATGCTTTTCCCTTTCTCTCTCGAGAGGCAGCCGGATATGGCTTGAATATGAACCCCTTGATCAATTCAAACATGGGTTGACCTCGTTGCTAAATTCATCATGATCATGTTTTTCCCACCTTATAAAAGAAAAACTTCGGAGAACGAACTATTACCATTTCAACAAAAGGTTTTGATGGGAGTCGTTTAGTGAGCTTGGGATGATTCAAAGAATCTTCTGGCATGTCCACATAATGGCATTCTCGGAGCTTCACCATCTTGATACATTTTAGCAAATACTTAAATGTTATGATCAAGCTCTTTGAACTCCGCGCAGGTGGTAACTTTTGATAAAGCCCGCTGATCTGTTAAGCATAATAGAGATGCAAGTCCAAAGTTGCGTCACTCCGAAGCAAAGCCATTATTGCTAAAGGAGTTACGGAGCACTTCCACCTACGGAGTATCTCCCAGATGTTGCTGAATTGTAAGACATAGTTGAGCCATCTTCTCGATAAGCAGATATCTCCTAGTTACATGGCTCTGCTCCCGCTAAAGCGGTTGCGCAAAGTTTGTGTTTTACCTGCGGTGGCGCCCACTCTTATTGGTAATTGTCCGGATTACCAAATGGCAACAATTATCGAGATAACATCCACGAATACGTCTCGCAAACTGCCGCAACAAATTTCAACCTAGGAAATTCCGGTTATCGTCCGCCACCGATGGCAAACCAAATCAGACCACCCGGTTTTCCTCCCATGCATCCCATCAACAAACAAGCCAACAATCAAAATCGTTGGTACCAACCAAAACCGTGGGATATAGCTATTAACCAGGGTCAATCATCCAACGACCCCCAAGGTTCAACAACCATATGCCCCAATGTATCAACCCCGGTTAATCAACACCAGTTACCAAGCTCCAGATCATCAAGCTCGGGTGTGTCAAAACATGATTGAAAGCTTTTGTCAATGCTAATGATGCGGTTATTGCAAAACATGCATAAACAATTGACCAACATAAAAGAATTGCTCAACAAAATCGTATATTTCTATCACCAAGCTTCTACTTCAAATTCGGGTTCTCTTCCTAGCAACACCATTGCTAACCCGAAGGGTGAATTGAAAGCAATCACCACCAGAAGCGGTGTTTCATAGATGGTCTCAAAATTCCATCCTCCGTGGTGTGGGAAGTTGGAAACCGAGGGACAAGGATATAGTATTCATAACAGAAAGTACAAACGACGTCCAACTACACGATTGTCCAACTTGATGAACAGGTGTTTTGCTAGAAGACTAATCCGACTTTACCATATCCATCTAGGGTAACCAAGGAAAAAGTCCGCGAAAAGGACGACCTTTTAGCTTTGAAATTTATGGAAAAGTGTTTTCGGAATCCTCCACTTCGAGTCTAAGCTTCGAGGATGCTCTCACTGCCACATGACTAAAGGTTGGACGATGGTCAGAAAGCTTTAGTTTACACAAAGAAGAATATTGGCATTATCCCAGAACACACGGGTTATTATGAAAATTGCTCGGCAGTCATGACTAAAGACAATTTCCAGGAAAAATTAGGAGACCCGGGTCGATTTCTGATACCGTGCGATTTCCCAGAGTTGGATGAATGCTTAGCCCTGGCCGATCTCGGTGCGAGCATCAACTATGCTCTCTCCGTTTATGAAAGCTTAATTCCAAGACTGACCAAAAACTAGATGATAATCGATTAGCGACCGATCTACGTTCCACTCCACCGCTATAGCCCGCAAAGTGTTTTTGTGAAAGTTGGAAACTTCTACTTCAGCCCGATTTTGTGTAGTTAACTTTGAATGCCGACAATAGAGTCCCGTTGATTTTGGAAGACCATTGTTAAGAACGGCCAAAGAGCCTTGGATCGATGTTCACGCGAAGAGTTGACCTTCAAAGACATGATGACATATCCGTGACTTTCAAAGTAGGTGATACGAAAAATTTCTCTACATGCGGAAATCAGTTAACCAAGGTCGACTTTATTGATTTAGCTTGTGAGGAATATTCTAAGTGGGATTTTTGGTTTCTCAGAATTATCAGCATATGGAATTCCACTCATTATTTTGAACCAATTGTTGATACCACTTCTCCAACCCTCACTCATGCGAGGGTTGTGATTTATTCTCTGAAGTAAATCTAGGATGATATCCTCCAACACAACCACCCCAAAAACCTAAAAACTCCCCCCACCCAAATCCAAAAAAAAACCCTTCTGATACTTCGTTTAATTCAGGAATTGATGATGCCGAATGTGATCTTGAGAAGGACATTATTTCTCGATGCTATTCTAAAATAGTGAGCCTCTTATCCACCACTTCTAAACATGCATATTATGAGAGTCCTGTGGTTAGAAAAGAACTTCAGATTTGTGAAGGCAAACCCGATGTACTTCAACTTGATCGAACTCCCGAGGTTGAGCTCAGCTTACCTCCCCACCTGCGGAATTTGCATTTTGGAGGGTAACAACAAGTTTACCAGCATAATTGCTAAAGATCTTGGAGATGTCCGGGGAGAAAGCCGCTCTCTTAAAGGTGTTGCAGTCCCACAAGCGAGCCATCGCTGGAAAACTTCTAGATATCAAAGGTATTAACCGGTATTTTGTATCACCAAAATTCTTATGAAGTGGAACTACACACCAGCGGTCCAACATCAGAGACGGGTAAACCTAAAAATCCACGATGTCATAAAAAAAGAAGTTGAAAAACTTCTTGACGCTGGATTAATTTACCCTATCTCAGATAGTCCCTGGGTAAGCCCGGTACACTGTGTACAAAGAAAGGGGTTTTAACCTTAGTGGAGAATGAGCCAAACAATGTGTGATACCAACTCGATTAGTTACGGGATGGCGAGTATGCATTGACTACCGAAAGTTGAATGAAGCCACCCGAAAAGACACTTCCACTGCATTCATGGAACAATGGTCGAGAGGCGTGCGGGAAACGAATACTATTGTTTCTCGTTGGTTTTAAGGTTATTTTCAAATACCCATCGACCCTTATGATCAGGAAAAGGACTACGTTTACTTGCCCTTACGGATACCTTTGCTAGCCGCCGCATGCCATTTGGACTGCTGCAATACTCCTGGCAAATGTCCAGAGATGGTATGATGGCATCTTCCACGATATGATCGAAGATAAAACGATGTGAAGTATTTATGGCATTGACTTTTCGGTTTTTGGAAGTTACTTTCTCTCACATCTAAACATTTGGAAAGATGCTTTTTAAAAAAAGCGGTTGTGAAGACACCAATTAGCTTAGATAAACTGGGAGAAAGCTACTGCATGGTTAGGACAGTTTGTTTTCGGATATAAAATTCCAAGTCCGGGATTGAGGAACGATCGAGCTAAGATTGACGTTTATCGCAAGTCCCTCACCCGAATTACTGTTAAAAGAAGGTGTCCGTAGTTTTCTTGGGCATGCCGGGTTTTATAGAAGATTCATCCAGAATTTCTCAAAAATAGCCCGTCCCATGACCCATTTGCTTGAAAAAGAGACTCCGTTTTATTTCTCCAAAGAGTGTATTGAAGCATTTAATACACTTTAAAATGATCTAAACGAGGCTCCAATCCTGATTGCCCCAGACCTGGAATGAACCATTTGATTTATGTGCGATGCAAGCGATTTCGCTTTAGGTTGCTGGCTTGGGGAACGTCACTGCGAAAAACATTTCACGGCTATGTTCATTATGCAAGTAAAACAATGAATGAGGCGGAATCGCGTTACACCAACTTACAGAGAAAGAAATGTTAGCCGTGGTGTACGCATTCGAAAAATTCCGATCTTACCTTGTCATGAACAAATGCACTGTGTATAGGATCATAACGCCATCACAAAGTTTCTCTTTGCTAAGAATGATTCTAAGCGAGATTGCTCTCGTTGGGTTCTGTCCTTATAAAGAGTTCGACTTTGATGTGTGGACTCAAAGGAGTGAGAAAAAACCTAGCGTACTGATCATCTCACGATTAGAGAACCCTCACAAGAATGAGCTCGATCCAAAGGAGATAAATGAAAAGTTTCCTCTTGAAATCTTTAGTTCGATTGCTTCTCTTGATGCTAATACCCCATGGTTTGTGATAATCGCAAACTAACCATGTGGGATATTTTAGTGATCAAAGGATGACAACCAGCAGAAAAGAGAATAATTCTTCAAAGATGGAGAAGCATTATTTCTGGGAACGATCCCTTTATGTTAAAATCTGTGCGGATAAGTTATTCGCGTTGTGTTTTTGGCAAAGAAGCCTATGACATCCTCACGGCTTGCCACGATGGTACCTCGCGTGGACAATCACGGATGCTAACTAACAGAAAGAAAAGTCTTCGATTTCGGATTCTTTTGGCCTCACGATCTACAATGATGCCCAGGAGTTAGTTAAAAACTGCAATCATGCCTGCGTCAAGGAAATGTTTCTCACAACGGATGAGATGCCACAAAACATTCATCCAAGTTGGTTAAATCTTTAGAGTCTGGGGCATTGACTTTATGGGGTAACATTCCATCATCCAAAAGGCAACAAATACATCCTCGTGGCGTTGATATTATCCAAAATGGGTTGATGCAAAAGACGCTCACCACCAATAACGCCCGAGTTGTTTGCAAATTTCTTTAATTCTCTCTTCGCAGTATTCGTGCCCGTGCAAATATAAGTGATAGCGGAACCATTTTTGCTCATATGACAAATGTTGCAAAGGTCATGCATTAAATACGGGAGTCACTCTTGTCTCTCCACCGCAGTATCGTCCACAAAACAAGAGGACATAGTTGAGGTATCCAATCGGGTTTGAAGCGAATTCTTAAAAGGGACCGTGGGCGAAATCGTGCTCTTGGTCGGATTAAAATTAGGATGACGCACTTTGGGCTTTCCTCGCATGCTTAACAAAACACCCTCGGGTGTTACTCCATACAAGCTGTGTAAGGGAAGGCATGTCATCTTCGATCGAAAACTCGAGCAAAAGCTTAGCTGGCCCTTAAGCATACCAACTTGATATACAATATATCCGCAAGGGTGATCACAGGAAAGTTCAACTCAACGAACTTAATGAACTTCGTGATCATGCCTACGAAAACTCTTTGATCTACAAAGAGAAAACAAAGAGAATCCATGACTCCAAGATCAAGAACCGCGTTTTCAACGTCGGTGATCGAGTCCTCCTCTTTAACTCTAGATTAAAGATTTTCTCAGGAAAGCTTAAAACCCGCTGGTCAGGACCATTCACTATCACACATGTTAGATGGACCATACGGCACCATGATTTTTCTAAACTCGGCAAATTTCAATGTGATGGTTATCGTTTAAGCTACCTATTTTGAAGGGATCGTACCCACAATTGGTGTCCCGGATCTCACATACATTCCCTAATGTCAATAAAACTTAAAGGTGGGGTCAAGCATAGCGACCTTAAACAAGCGCTTCGTGGGAGGCACCCCATGCTTATCGTAGTATTATGAATAAGTGTTTTCTTGTTGTATGGAGGTTTGCTTCTTCCATTACCCGTGTTTCGTGTTTGTGTTGTTAATTGTCCAGGATTGCCCGGATTGTGAAGAACTCTCGTGCTTGTATTTTTATCAAGAGTTTCACATCCTCAGCTTCATTTTGGGAATCCAGTATCCAAATCTAATCGACTAACGTTTTATCTTTTGGCACACTTCATAAATGGCCTTAGAATTGCGTAAGAACCCCTTTGAAACATCGAGGACGATGTTTAGTTCTAGTATGGGGGGGATCTTCGATTTGATTTGCCTGTAGCCGTTGTTGTCACGTAATCCCGTTTTTACCGCCAAACTTTTGCAAAAATACCAAAAAAAAAAAATGAAAAAAATGAAAAATTCTCAAAAATTCAATAAGTGTTTTGTCACAGTTTCGACTTTCCTAATGGGTAGAATGAGAATAATTTTTGACTCGATCGGGCGTGTTGAGCCCTAGCTAGTTCCTTAATTGTAAGCTAAGCTTTCACGAGGTGAAGAACAAGAAATGATAGAGTTAAATATAAGTTTATGTGCTGAGCAAGATTCTTCTAAAGCTTATATGAGTAACTTGTGATTTTTTCTCCCATTAGCTTTTAATCCGCCTAATCATACGTGCTCATTTCAATTCAACTAAGTCAATCGATGTTTTTAGAAAAAGCTCAAATTTTGTAACTTGATTCTTTAAAACGAATTTTTTCTGTTCTTAGTAAATTGAAAGTTAAAATGCCAAAGAAGCAATGATTGATATATGAATGCAAAAAATGTGTAATATAAAAATTATGCCAATGAAGCATACATTTGGAGTATATGGTGGCAAGTAATAGATGTGTCGTGATATACTACTCACGCTAAACAGCGAGGTGGGGTTCAAAATTCAGACAGTCTTTACTTCTAAGGGATTTGTGTGTGTGATATCATTTTTCAACATACCCTCCAAAAAATATCAAAGAAAAAAAAACCCCTGAAGCAAGGTCTAGGTGAGGGTTCAAACTAAGACCTTATCCTTAGCCTTTTTAGGAAGAGTGTTGATGTGATTTCCCACTCGCTACGCAACGGGGTGGTTTTCATACTAAGTACACAGTCGTTGGTTCGTGATTTCCTACTAGGGAGCGTAGGCCTAGGTAGTGTTCTCATACTAAGACAACGCTAGAGATCCTAGCTGTAAGTACTTTTGATTATAACTAATGAAAATGTTGCAAAAGTTCTACAGTTAATTTTCGTTCTTTAAATTCAAGTTACAAGGTACTAATAAGTTGTTGCTTTGAGGCGTGATTCATCTGAATTTCGACGATGAAAATAAGTTGATTTATGGTTGAGTTAAATATGTGTACACACATTTAATATCATACCTCACCATGTTGGGAGTTAAAATTTCACAAGTCTTAGTATGAGTGCTTAATCATTTAGACCTATATTGACAAACTGATCTGTTTAATTGCTGTTGGATCTAGTGAAAATTCGGGGACGATGAATTTATCCTGTCAGGACTCGTAGTTTTTTTCTATGGGCGCTTTCATTATATGATCCCTAAATGTTGATAAAATAAAGGAAAGTCAACAAGCAAGTCAAGAAAAGAAAAGAAAAAATCCAAAAATATTAAAGATAGTTAGTGTACATCATCAAAACTTTTTTTGTGAAAATGTGATCGTCGGAAAACTTTTGGATGCTTTAGTTACCCTTGATGAATCAGCTAGTGTGCTTACTTCTTCAAGGTAATTAGTCGAGGGGTTCAAGATTCTTTGTTTTCTTGAGTAATTTACTCATTAACATTGCCGTGAGGACACGAACAATACTTAGATCATGGGGGATTTTGGTATGTGCTTAATTACACATACCATTCTCCATTTAAAACGGACTTAAATGAATAAAAACATACCAAAAATACATTGTATTTGTATGTTTGCATTTGTGTTATGCAGGAAACGGATATTCAAGAAATATAGAGCCTAAAAGATAGACACAGTGAAGAATCTATTCAAGAACGGAGTGACTCTAAGGACAAGAGCAAAAAGTCTCGAAAAATGAAGATTTTACAACTTGAGGGCTAAACTGCAATGTCTAAGTTGTATTACAATGTTATAAGGAAGGGATGGGATCAAAGTTGCAAACCGGGTTGAGATTACATTTAAGTTATAGCATCTTGGAACGGGGATCCAACTGCAACATCTCGTCCCTAAAAGTCTTCTTTCCCGCCCAACAACATGCAGTTACAACTGGTTATTGTGGTCCCATATTTCTTCCCTGCAAAACACTTCTCTCTCTAGCAAAATCATTTATCCACCCTAAACACCCCCCCCAGCTGTATAAAGTCATGTTGGCAATCCTCTACATTCCCAAAGCATTTCGATGTTGAGATTGTCTCCCAAAGAAGATCAAAAGAAATCAAAGCTGGGATTTGCATTTAGACTATCCTCACACTAAAAAGCATATCTACCTTGTTTTTATCTCTACAAAGAAGCACAAGCTGCAAGTCCAAGACTTCGGCTATAAATAGAGCTTTTTGTAAGCCTTTGAGGCATGTTAGTAACTAGTTAGCTTTTAATTAATTTCAGTTATTAATCTTAGCTTAATTCTTAAGTCATTTACAGCTTTTACTTTCAGCTTTGTAACACTTTCAAGTTTTAATGCAAATTTGAGGTTTTTAAGTCGATTTACAATACCAGTGTTAAGTTTCTTAATCTTATTGTTTGTGTTCAACTACAGCTCTCACCAGAATGTCTTTTAGTAAGCTGCTTTTCTTAAAGTATAACAATTAATAAGTTAAGTAGTTAAGTGAAAATCCACAAACATCACTCTCAATATCTCCTAGTTATGTTATGGATGATAAGCAGTTCTGGATGGGCATATGGATTAACTTAGCTTGTTTTAACAAGCTTTGAGCTTGTAGATTCCTTGTTTGACCATGTTTGAGCAAGGGTTTTGTGAAGTTTCTTCTTTTCTATTACATTTCGTATTTGCTGTTTTAGTTAGTAGTTGTCAAGTTCATTTGATCACAACTGTGGTTTTAAGATCATACTGCTAGACTGATTTCTTGCATAGTGTTTAGTGCTTTTTATTGATTGAAATTTGCTTATAAGGAGTTGAGTTACTTTGTTAATTGATAATCTGTTTTTAATCTAGTTTAAAATAATCTGATTTGTGGAAAGGTTAAAGTGTTTGAACTAAGCAGTACTAACTCCAAGTTAGTATGCTCGTTGATTTTGGAACGTTACTAACTCAAGCCTAATGCAGTAATAATTCTTATAATACTGGTAGTAGTTCTGTTAATGAAATGGTGGTTCATTTAGATTATCAGCCTTATTAATTCAGCTTGTTTCTGATTGACTTAGCTTTTTAGAGTAGAATTAATACCATTTCCTGTGCTGTGTGATTATTTTAGCTTATTTTCCCTTTTAAATTATTCTCAATAGCTTATCAGATTTAGCTTGCTCAGCTCATTTTTCATATTAAGTTTATTTAGTTGCTTATTCTTATTATAGTGCTTATTAAGGTTTAGGTGAACTCCTGTTTTTGCTTATTTGCATATTTCTTGCTTATCAAAGCTAACAGTACTAACTTAAGCTAACCAGTATAACCTTAAGCTACCAGTACTGAACTCGCTAACTAGCAGTTTAACTTATAGTTAATACTGTTAGTTTATTACTGTTGTACTGTTGTTAGTACTTGTTGTGTTTATTTGATTAATTAGCAGATAATTGCTTGTTGTATTTGCCTTATTTAGAGTTTGTTGACTATTTTGATTTGGCTTAACGTTTATTTGAGCTTATTTGTGTTGAGTGTAAAAGTTTTAAGTGTTTTTTGCATTCCTAGCTATTGATCTTGTTACTGGCTTTTCTTTTGCTAAGAGAGTTAGGTGCTTTTTGCTTATTTTTATCAAGTTTCTGATCCCAATCAGTCCGCTGGGACAATTTTTCTCAAAAACAAAGCTTACATCGTCTTTAGATTTTACTCTCTAGCCTCGTAGGGACACACGACCCGGGAACACTCTATACTGCTTTCCGGTCTTCATTGCTCTGCGGATTCTGATCCTTGTCGTATTTATATTATTATATATATTGATTTAAAGGGTAAGTTTTGGCGAGTCAGCTGTCTATACAGGAGAGGATGACAGAGTGGTTAGGGCTGCCACTACTGCTACTAGCTTAGAGGCAAAGCAGGAAAGTGGTAACATTCATAAGACCGATCTTCGGCAAGACACTTAAAGATCCATCTCCTCAGGGAACTGGTTAGGTAGTGGACTCCTAGGGGCCAAGAGATACCATTGGGGGATGCAGAAAGCTCAGACTAGGTTGGAGATGATGTAAACAGTCTGTAGACCACACCTATTAGAAGTTTAACACATTGGAAGTGGGGAGGGAAAGTATGGATCATCAAGATGATTTGGACAGATTTTGTACCACCTAAACCCATAGATTCACCTTTCAGGGAGGTCACCTCCTGATGGATGAGAGTAGAAAAACCCTTTTAAACATATAAAATGAATGATGGATATTTGTACAAACTTGTCCAAACAGGGTTCTTGACTTGGAATCATCAAAGGAACTGCTCAGATTTGGTGAACAGCAAAGGTGAAAAAGAAGTCAATAGATTAAGAAAAAGAAGCAAGGGCCAAGAACTCCTAGGATGAGACTCTTCAAGATTGGTTACCTCTAGGAGATAGAGTGGATAAGGAGAATGTATCCAAACAGGGGAGGAATTTGAAGACAAGGCCAATGTTTGAAGAAGGTGATTTTGATGATGATATTGATGATATGGTGAATGAAGCAATGGAGAATGTTGAAGGAGATACAGTTAATGTTGCTGGTGCAGTTAACACTGCTACTACTGGAGTTAGTGCTGCTAGTGCATCAGTTACTACTGCTGGTGTATCTATTAGTACTGCTGAACCAAGAACACCTCCAACAACTACTACAACTGCATTTGAAGATGAGGATCTTACCATTGCTCAAACACTTGTAAAGATGAGAAGTGAGAAGGCTAAGGTAAAAGGAGTTGATTTCAGAGATGTGGAAGAATCTGCTAGATCAACAACAATTCTTCCAACTATTGATCCAAAAGATAAAGGCAAAGGCATTATGCAAGAGCCTGAAAAGCCTCCAAAGAACCCTATAAAGGCTCAGATTCAAAGGGATGCAGAGATTGCTCAAAGATTGTTTGAAGAAGAACAAGCACAGTTTGAGAGAGAGCAAAGGATTGCTAGGGAAAGAGCTGCAGAACAAGAGGCCAAGGATGCAACATTGATTGAACAAATGGAAGATATTCAAGCAAGGATGGATGCAGATGAATTACTAGCAGAAAGACTTCAACAAGAAGAAAGAGAACAATTCACCATTGAAGAAAAGTCTAGAATGTTGGTGGAAATGATTGCTGAAAGGAAAAGGTTCTTTGCTGCACAGAGAGCTGAACAAATTAGAAACAAGCCACCAACCAGAGCTCAACTCAGAAACAAGATGGTTACTTATCTAAAACACATGGGCAAGTACACTCACAATCAGATGAAGAGCAAGAGCTTTGAAGAAATTCAGAAGCTGTATGAAAGGGAGCAGAAGTGGATCAATGACTTTGTTCCTATGGATTCTGAAGTGGTTAAAGACAGTAGAAAAGGTAAAGCTGAATGCAGTAGAAAGAAAACAGTTGCTAGAAAAAGAACAAGTGAAAAACTTAATGATGAAAGTGTCAAGAGACAGAAGATAAAGGATGATGCTGAGAAGGAAGAGCTTAGAGCTTATTTGGATATAATTCCAGGAGATGATGAAGTTGTAAATGTTGAATCATTAGCTATAAAGTATCTAATAGTTGATTAGAAGACACATGCTCTATCAGAAGACAAGATGTACTATGAGATCATCAGGGGTGATGGAAGTACTAAATTTTACAAGATATTTACAGAAATGCTTGATGATTTTGATAAGCAAGATGTGTTAGATCTATATAGGCTGGTTAAAGAAAGATTTGAGACTGCAAGCCCAGAAGGATATGACAGATTACTTTAGGGAGATCTCATTACTGTATTTGAACCAAGTGAAGATGATGACATCTGGAAAGCTCAACATGACTACACATTAATCAGCTAGAGATTATTTGATTCATGTGGAGTTCATGTATTACTGATGGATACTGGAATTGCTATTCACATGCTGATAGAGAAGACATATCCTCTTACACAAGAGATGCTTTCAAGAATGTTGAATAGAAGACTAGAAGTTGATCATGAGTGTGACATGGCTTATGAGCTTCTCAGGTTTACAAGATCACAACTTCAGAAGTAGAAGAGTGTTTGGATACATCCTCCTAGTGATCAAGATGCAGGTAATAAAGAAACTTAATGATTAACAAGATGAATATCAAGTTTAGGAGAGGATTTTTGGGAATTAAAGGCTTTTACAACTTAATCCTGCTGGTTCAAGTTTATGTTGCTGCTGAAGATAAGAGAAAAACAGTCTAAGTCATTAGTACTGTTAGTATAATAGTTAGTGCTGCCAGTACAAAGTGTTAGTACTATCAGTTTATTAGTACTGTTAGTTATGTAGTTATTACTATTAGTATAAATAGTTAGTACTGCTAATGTGATATGCATGAGATATATTAGGAATAGATATGCATTGATTAGTAGAGGCGTTTTGTAATCCCATTAAGGTTTCTTGGTGTATAAAAGAAACCCTACGGCATAGATCTAGATAAGTTTTATATAGTTTTCATAGCAGTCATAGTTTATAGCTTCAAGATTATTTTGTAACCCTATCACTATTCATAGTGATCGTTTTATATTGAGGCTAAAAGTTTAGCAAAATTTAGTGTATTCTTTTATTGTTCTTCTTAGTATTGCAAACTAGTTTCCGCATAGTTTGTGATCAATCTTAGTTTCTACTATAGTTGTTTTGGATTTATCCAACAAAACTAAGCTTTAACAAGCTAAGTAAGATCTGTTCAGAAGAGATCAACAAAAACCACTCACGTTGTTGACTCAGAAAAACAAGAAGTTCGAATGGGGTGATGAGCAGGAGATCGCTTTTCAGACATTAAAGGACATGTTGTGTGATGCCCTGATTCTTGCACTTCCCGAAGGCGTAGATGATTTTGTAGTTTACTGTGACGCATCAAACCAAGGTTTTGGTTGCGTTTTGATGCAGAGGAACAAGGTAATTGCATACGCATCCAGACAACTCAAAATCCATGAGAAAAACTACACCACTCATGATTTAGAGTTGGGCGTAGTAGTATTTGCTCTCAAAACCTGAAGACACTATTTGTATGGAACAAGGAGCGTTATCTACACCGATCATAAGAGCCTTCAGCACATTTTTGATCAAAAAGAATTAAATATGCGCCAAAGACGGTGGATAGAACTTTTCAGTGACGATGATTGTGAGATTCACTACCACCCAAGTAAAGCGAACGTAGTAGCTGATGCATTGAGCAGGAAGGAATGGATGAAACCGAGATAAGCTCGAGCTATGAGCATGCCAATTCACTCTAACATTAAGGCTAGGATACTAGAAGCTCAGAGCGAAGCTTCCAAAGGCGTCAACACTCCGGCATAAATGTTGAAAGGATTGGACTAACAGTTTGAGAGAAAAGAAGATGGCGGATTATATTTTGCTGAACAAATTTGGGTGCCAGTTTATGTCAATTTGAGAACTTTGATAATGAATGAAGCCCATGCTACAAGGTATTCCGTACATCATGGAGCAGACAAGATGTACTATGATTTACGAGGCTTATATTGGTGGCCCAAAATGAAGAAGGACATTGCCATGTATGTTAGTAAGTGCTTGACTTGCTCTAAAGTCAAAGAAGAACACCAAAAACCCTCGGGATTACTTTAACAGCCAGGGATTCCCAAATGGAAATGGGAGAACATCATAATGGACTTCATAAACAAGTTACCAAGAACCCATAGCGGATACGACTCGATTTGGATCATTGTCGATCGACTGACCAAATCTGCTTATTTCTTAGCGGTTCGTGAAGATTTCAAGATAGAATAGTTGGCAAGACTGTATATCAATGAGATCGTAGCAAGGCACAGTTTGCCTGTGTCAATCATATCTGATCGTGACAGTTATTTCACCTTAAGATTTTGTCAATCACTACAGAAAGCATTAGGAACGCGACTGGACTTAAGTACAGCTTACCATCCCGAAACCGATGGCCAAAGTGAGAGTACTATTCAAATATTAGAAGATATGCTTAGAGATTGTGTAATTGATTTTGGTGGAAACTAGGATACTCATCTACCGTTAGTAAAATTTTTATACAACAACAGTTACCACTCGAGCATGAAATGAGCTCCTTTTGAAGCATTGTATGGAAGTGTCGAACGCTCATAGCTTGGGCATAAGTAGGAGAAAGCAAGCTAATTGGACCAGAGATTGTCCATGAGACTACTACCAATCTATCACACCCCACCAAGGCAGAAACGCGGGGTGTAACAATTAATAAACATCACACAAGATGATATATAAAAACATCATACATGATTTAATAAAGTAAAGTTATCCGAATTACAACATCTTCAAGAACGAGTTTAAAAGTACATAGGACATCATAAATTGTTTCCATCCGAACATGGATATTTCATAAGACATGATCCTTGCAAATAGGTAGACATCTTGATAACGACTGAAATGCAATGCACTAAGTTTCCGCTTTAGGAACGTCACCTGAAAAGCATGATAAAAAGGGTCAACTATTGAAAATAGTTGGTGAGCTCACAGGATTATGCACATAAAATATAGTTTTATAAAGAGTAGATGTCTGAAATAGTATATCCAAATCAACATCTGATTTCCAAAAATAGGTTGATAATCCAAAACGACATAAGTTTTCAAAGACAGTCCCCGTTATCGAGGTAACGTGACACAAATCCAATCAATATAATTGTATGCTATAGTGTTTATGCGAGGCACTACTTAAATGAATTCAGCCTAACCGTTCCAACATTTAAACATCTCGTGTAACAAACCTACACTAGAAACAAGTTGCAAGTTCAACAAGTGACATAACACAAGTCCTATGTTCTAGTACTATGCACCCCGTTTATGGTGGGAGTGAGGAGGGGCTAATCTCCTAATAGCGCTATCCATAAGTACTAACGTCTCAATCCCGTTAAGGAGGATATAGTGAGCTAAAAGTAATGGCGGGTTCCAATCATACAACAACATACATACCAAGTTCAAGTTTAACACGTTTTCAAAGTTCAACAAGTTCAAATTGAGTTCAATAAGTTTAAGTATGCTCAAGAGTTTAAACACATATAAGTATGAGCATAGTAGTTAAATAGACAACATCATGCTTTTCACCCTAAAATTGTAAAAACAGCAAAAGAGGGGTTGTGGAAAACTCACCTCAAAAGTTATAGCAAATCGATGATTTCTCGGTAAATCACAAACAAGTAGGCAACCCAACGAATGTGAACCCTTATACCGAGGATCTTAGGTATGTAAATATATTCCTTTTTAGACTCTCTCACGGATTTGCTCGGACTCATTAAATATTCTTTTGTTATGTCATTCATCTAGGTACTTCTAAATAACTCCATTTCACACTTAAAGGCGAAATCCGATAATCTGTACCAAGTTTTGATTGCCATTTAGGGTAGCATTTTATCACGTTAAGCTATCTTGTACAACTTTTTGCCTTTTGATATATCTTAGTATAAGTCTTATGAGTCTTTACATGGTTTTATAATTAATTTCTAGTATTTAACACTTTCAAATTGGTCCATGCCCTGAAAAACTGGCCAGTTATGGTTTGGCTGCCTTGCCTTGTTCGACCAGAGGGTTTAACAATGATGTGGGTTCCATTTGTTGGTGTAAGGTTTATCTTATCATGTACTAAATACATATAAACATCTTTATCTTCTGGCATGGATTTTTGAGTGAGATACTATACAACCATTGCACTCCAACTATTTCTAGAACAACTTACTGTTTTGCACACTTGTCTTTCAAACGAGTTTTGATTAACTTTTCCTTATTTCTAGTAGGTTATATTATAATCGTTGGAAATATATTTCAAAGTATTTGATGTTAGAATTAAGAATCATATCAAAAAAAATTATTTTATGACCAAGTTATGGTCATTGCATGTTGACATAAAAAAATCTGCAAACTGCCTTGGAATTAGGAGCCCTTCACATGCACTTTTATCTTCCCAAAACCCAAAAAAAAGACTAAGACCACTTCAAATATCCTTTTTAACATCATTTTAGTACTGTAAAACTTTCTTAGATGAAAGATTTATTGTTATTTAATTTGACAAAAAGTTTATGCAAGTTTAATGTGCTCAAGAATGACATATAAATAGCTCTCTTGGTGCAGAACAACACTAGTTGTCTTGCACACAAGGGTTAGCACCTTGATTAGTGAAATGAGGAAGAGTGATCTTTAGGTGTTGTGATAGATTAGTATCTTGATTGACCCTTGTATAACTCTTGATCTTCAGATTCTTTAACCCAAACTAGCTAGTTAACCCTTAAACATTGTTGTTCTTGATTCAAACCCTTAAAAATCTTAATTGTTCTTGTGATTTTCTGCCCAAGCTATGGGCGTTCGACACTTCCTTCCATACAATGCTTCAAAAGGAGCACATTTCACGCTCGAGTGGTAGCTGTTGTTGTATGAAAATTCTACTAACGGTAGATGAGTATCCCAGTTTCCACCAAAATCAATTGCACAAGCTCTAAGCATATCTTCTAATGTTTGAATGGTACGCTCACTTTGGCCATCGGTTTCGGGATGGTAAGCTGTACTTAAATCCAGTCGCGTTCCTAATGCTTTCTGTAGTGATTGCCAAAATCTTGATGTGAAATAACTGTCACGATCAGATATGATTGACACAGGCACACCGTGCCTTGCTACGATCTCGTTGATGTACAGTCTTGCCAACTTTTCTGTCTTGAAATCTTCACGAACCGCTAAGAAATGCGCAGATTTGGTCAGTCGATCGACAATGACCCAAATCGAGTCGTGTCCGCTACGGGTTCTTGGTAACTTGTTTATGAAGTCCATTGTGATGTTCTCCCATTTCCATTCGGGAATCTCTGGCTGTTGAAGTAATCCCGAGGGTTTCTGGTGTTCTGCTTTGACTTTAGAGCAAGTCAAGCACTTACTAACATACATGGCAATGTCCTTCTTCATTTTGGGCCACCAATATAAGCCTCATAAATCATTGTACATCTTGTTTGCTCCAGGATGTACAGAATACCTTATAGCATGGGCTTCATTCATTATCAAAGTTCTCAAATTGCCATAAACTGGCACCCTAATTCGTCCAGCAAGATATAATCCGCCATCTTCTTTTCTCTCAAACTATTAGTCCAATCCTTTCAACATTTATGCCGGAGTGTTGATGCCTTTGGAAACTTCGCTCTGAGCTTCTAGTATCCTAGCCTTAATGCTAGAGTGAATTGTCATGCTCATAGCTCAAGCTCGTCTCGGTTTCATCCATTCCTTCCTGCTCAATGCATCAGCTACTACGTTCGCTTTACCTGGGTGGTAGCGAATCTCACAGTCATAGTTGCTGAAAAGTTCTATCCACCATCTTTGGCGCATATTTAATTCTTTTTGATCAAAAATGTGATGAAGGCTCTTATGATCGGTGTAGATAACGCTCCTTGTTCCATACAATAGTGTCTCTAGGTTTTGAGAGCAAATACTACTGCGCCCAACTCTAAATCATGAGTGGTGTAGTTCTTCTCATGGATTTTGAGTTGTTTGGATGCGTATGCAATTACCTTGTTCTTCTACATCAAAACGCAACCAAAACCTTGGTTCGATGCGTCACAGTAAACTACAAAATCATCTACGTCTTCGAAAAGTGCCAGAATCAGGGCATCACACAACATGTCCTTTAATGCCTGAAAAGCAATCTCTTGCTCATCACCCCATTCGAACTTAAACTTGTTTTGAACGTATGGAACTGGATTTGAACTTGTTAAATTTTGGAAACGTGTTGAACTTTGAACTTGAACTTATTTTGAATGATGCTTGTAACCCGCCGCTACTTTTAACTTATTATCCCCCTCATCGAGATTGGGACATTAGTACTTATGGATAGCGCTATTAGGATATTAGCCCCTCCTCACTTCCCGCACAAACGTGCATAGTACTAAGTGTTTGTGCCACACTATACAACTGTAACTTGATTGGATGTTTGGAACGGTTAGGCTGAATACGTTTAAGTAGTGCCTCGCATACACACTATAGCATACATATACATTGATTTGTGCTACATTACTTTGGTAAACGGGAACTATTTTAAAAACTTGAATTATTTTGGATACTTGATTTGCTTTTGATAACTTGCCATTGAGTTGGCAAACCATTATCAGATATCTACTCTTTTCTAAAACTATATTTTGTGCACATAATCATGTGAGCTCACCAACTATTTTGATAGTTGACCGTTTTATCATGCTTTTCAGGTGACATCCTTAAAGTGGAAACTTAGTGTGATTGCATTTGAACTCGTTCAAGATGTCTACTTTCTTCCAAGTTATTTTCTTTTGGGTGATCCATGTTCGAAAGAAAAACAACTATGTTGACTTTTGTACTTTTAAACTTGTACTTTGAAATGTTGTAATTCGGATAACTTTCTTTTATCCTAATTCATGTATGGTGTTTTGTCTATCATCTTATGTGATGTTTATTAATATGTTACACCTCGCGTTTCTGCCTTGGTGGGGTGTGACACCAAAACACTAAAAGAAACGATTTAGTGCAATAAACTGACGATTTACATGATTTTAATCATTAAATAACCCCAAAAAGTGTATAAAATTACACATCTTCAAATATCCTTACACTTGAGATTTGATCGTCCTCAAGCAAATGAGAATTTTTACCTACTACATAGCAAATTCAAGGGCATTTAATAAAACTAGTTTATGGCACAATCGGTTTGACAATACACTTTTACCAGTTTCAAGAGCACAAAAACATACACTAGCACCTCACATAAATGTTTGGATTCTCTCATCTCTCGGGTGTTTACAAGATATATAATATAATAGGAAACTGCAAAATGTACACTCATTACCTGTTATAGCATATAGATTACCATAAGCTTGGTAAAGGATCAAACCTCTACCACTTTGGCGTAAGCACCTAGAATTCACTATCAAAGAGGTCATTACAAAGGGTTGTAAAGATAGGCGAAGGGTATGGGATATACGGTTTCACAAAATTACATGTGTATACAAGGCGTTGTTAAGCCAAGACTCGACAAAATATATACTAATCGTACAAACTCTACATCAAACTATTTTCTTTTTGTTTTCTCGACTCTTTCTTGACTTAAACATAAGCAGAATGGCAGTCCGTATATTCTATCTTTTTTTATTTTTTCTATTTTTTATATATGTACGATTTTACCTTGCCATCATTAATCTATTGAAATAAATAAATAATACATGACTCGGGATTTATAATTGTATCTCTAGACTTGAGTTTTTTAATTACTCATAATAAACTAACTAATGACGGGAATTAAGAAGATCAAAAAATATGAAGTACATTAACGCACATGGTGGGTAATAAATTGACTTTTCTCCCTATTTCTTCATATAATAAAACACACATGAGTCCCAATCAACCTAAAACTATATACATGATGTGTTATAAAAGCTTTAAATTTATAATTCTAGTTTTATTCGATTTCCAACTAACACACAGGTAAAGTATAAACCCCCGTTTATAGTATAGGTTAAGGGTAAGACCAGGTAGTTCCTCGGGATTGGTTATTCTAAAAAGGTCGATTGTATTACGAAAAGGGTAAATCTTATAGACTGTCACGATCTAAAGATTTCAAGGTATTTCAAGATATAAAATAATGTTTGTTTAGGGGATGAGAACAAATATAGATAAACTTGGATTGATAATGGGTTCAAGAATTAAAGTATAATCGATTAAAGAAACGGTTAGTTTACTAAAATGATTGTCTATTTATTATAATCAAAAATCCTTTCAGCCTTTACTTTTAATTACAAAAATGCTTTAAGTTCGATTCATGTTTGGAAAATAGGAATATGGACTTTCTTAACCAAGTTCGTTAGACACAAGGTTAAGCGTTAAACCTTTTTATCCTCGGTTAAACCTTTTTAGCCAATCCTCATAAGGCTAAAATTTAGTTGTCAAAGACAAACAACTTAGAAATCAAGCATACATTTTTTAGAACGACTTGTTAGTTGTTAGTGGTTCAGGTCCAGCAGTGACATCTAATTGGGCAGTATGCTATACCCTGAACCCGCCTATTGGGCCTGAAGGGGTAAAAGTCCCGGGTGGGACTCGAACTCGAGACCTCCTCTAGCCAAACATCCCCTCCCCAAGCCCCTAAGGAATCTTGGTGGCATACATAGTCGGAGTCTTTCGACCTATATCCGGATTAGTATGATAATCAAATGATAATTAAAAGATCCGAGTGTAAAAACATCAAGTTCATATTAATAATTTCCAAATTTATTAGTTTATCCAAGTTAGATCCATAGTACCCTCATGATCCACAAACAAACATATTTAACTAATCCATATTCATAGATTCAAAACACATAATAAACATGATCAATTCAGAATTCATAATATAAAAGTAGGGAAACGTGTTTATACCAAATTCAATAGCAAATAGTTTACTGCTTACAAGAATATTCCTTCGAATGGATATTATAACAACTTGTAAATTCAACTATAACGACTATAATAACCCCTTAGCACAAACTTTTGAGATCAAATAGTATCTTCCTTCGATTATAACCCGAAATGTGATAAAGAACAATGTGATTCTTCAACAATTTCACTAGAACAAATTTCCTAACTATTCTTGATCAAAGATGAAGTGGGATGAGATTGAGAGGTGTGTTTTTAGCACCAAATTCGTGCTGAATTTATAGGTGAGGTTGGGACTTCAGTTGTGGGAAATGGCAAGCCAAGAGTTGCATCAATAATTGCCATCATAATGATTTTTGAGTAACCGCAGGAGAAGTGCGCCGCACAATAAAAATTGTGCGCCGTACTTGGTGTGTAATTAAATTGCATTTATCCCGCTTGGAAGTACGCCGCACTTAGTGTAAGTGTGCCGCACTTTGGCCTCGTTCATTAATTCTTCATTAGATTCTCTTCTAGATTTCTTTTAACGATCGTTAGTGTATTTAACAGAATATCTTTGCACATTTAGTCCTTTTCTTTATTCTTGGTCCTGAAACAATTATTACACAACAAACAACCAAACTTTGCAATATTTCATGCGTTAACATATATATTTCACATATTTTCAAGGGATATTTTATGTATATTTGGAGCGTTATCAATACACTACCAATAATTCTCCAAAGTTCCACCCGAATATATGAAAACATTGCGAAAATATATATAGCAAAATAGTTATGACGACGCAAGGTTATTCTTCTGAAGCCTTCACCCCTCCGTCGACAATTATGGTTAATCTCCACCGCCACATCTTGACGTCGTCACCAATCATCCTGACAGCGTCACTTGATGGGTTTGGCGCCATTACTTAGGCCGTCGGGAAAACCAGAGACGTCAGAATTGATTTTATTTTAACACTTTTCAGGCACATTCTCTAAAGGCGTCAGAAAGGTGGTCATGAAGCTGAAACTTGTCTTTTTTCCTTCATTTTTTTCTAAATCGAGCCCAAGTCACGTGCATTCCTTTCAAGTGCTTCCCAAGTAACTAAAACACTAAAAGAAACGATTCAGTGGAATAAACATATATATTTTCATGATTTTAAGGGTTAAATGACCTTGAAAAAGTGTATAAAATTACACCTTATCAGACTAACTATAACATGATCACTATCACCATAAGCTACATTATTAACCTTTGGCAACTTCTGGAACCTCTGGAGCTGCAACCTCTAGAACCTTTGGAGCTGCATGAAATTTGTTCCATATGTTATTGAGTATGCTATCAGACCATGAATCATCTATTTTCCAATTCGCCTCCTCATATTTAGCGATAATATAGTCCATTATTTCGTAAATTAATACAAGTTTGCTCCGATCGTTGTCCATCCAAGAATCTTTCATCGCCATATATAGATAACAACAATTTTGGGCAAAAAAGTTTTTGGGCAAACACAAATCAAATTACAAACTAATTTAAACACATACTAATTTATACACACACACAAATATAACAAGTTAATACTCACTTTAATTTAAAGGATTTGGTAGATGATTCTTTTGAAAGTCTGCTATGAACCCTAAAACTTATAAGGGTGGGTGACTTTTTATTTGAGGAAACTGAATTGTGTGTATATAATCGGGTATTAATTCATTTGGTAGTAGGTTAATTAAAGGCGGGATCACAAATAATGTCGCTACAAAAATCCTCCCTGAATATTATTGGTTAAATACGAAATTGCCCTCACGTGAATAGCACGTGAGGGGTTTATGGTTTGACTACTAATGAAAAAAGTCAAAAGGACCTCCATCAACGCAAAATGTACAACAATGAGGATGGATGGCTGACTTATTGTGTTTTTTAGATTAACCGCGTAATTCGAGTACAACCACATGGACGATTGATGTAGTTTACTCTAACAACAAGTTTCTATTTCATATTCCCCATCAATATAGGAAAAAATTGTTTAGACACGAGTGAATTGTAAAACCTTACAATACCCAGGACTCCGGGTGCTAATAAATGTTTTAAACCGTTTGACCCGACCCGATGTTAATAAATTCAGCCGGACCTCATTTCTTTAACCCACCGCTCCATTTCTTTATTGAAGTACATGTGTGGGTGTACGTGTGTGTGTCTTCTTCATCTCTCTTTATCTTTTCCCTGAACCTCACTCACAGTAACACACAAATAAGCACACACGCAACAAACACCTATGTCTTCTCATTCTTTATCAATCGGTAAGTTAATAAATATTTCTTTGCTACACGATTAATTTCAATTTTTTTACTTGGAATATTAATTTTTGTTTTTTTTTTGTTTTGTTTTTGATAGTTGTGTTGAATTGAAATCTGGTTATCGAAGCGGTCAATAATGGAAAAGATCTACACATATGCGTTACCATGCTTTGAATGGAGGTATAGTAACAATTTATTTTGTCGTTAATCCACTTTGTAGGTTTAAATGATTGATAAAATTTGGGCTTTGCAATTACTTATGAAAAATTAGGGCTTTTGTTCGAAATTAAGTACTTTCCGTTATAAATTGTAACTAGGAAATTAATCGGGTTTTGTTTGTTGTAATTTGTAATTACGGATTTTTTTAATTATGAAACGGGTTGACTGTGATTATGGATTATGTTATTGGTTTTTGGTTTAGAGAAATTTATAGCAATGTTTTTACATAATTTTTAGGTTTTTCTCATTTTAAGGTTTTTATCAATTATGTTATGGGGTTGGTTATGTTTGGATTAGCTTAAGCTTATTTATGTTGTATTCATATGCTATTTAATGGCTAAAATAAGCTTATCCTGACTTTGTAATCGACTTAAATCGATCAGACTTTGAAAAGTAATCGAATAGGCGTATACCCAAATTCAGTTTTGAGCGTACACCCTCTTTAATTTAAACAAATGATGACTGTACTTTCAGGCAGATATGTCGCAAAGAATAACAAGAGTACATAAGAAAAAATAAGGCGCAAAGTAAAAAGTTGTATATATTGCATTACAAATCCAAACACAAAGCAAAGCAAAAGCCCGTGAAACCAGATTATACATTGCAAGGAATCAAAGACAACTTAGAAAAAACATTAAAGATTGTTACAAAAGTGACATATATTGTGCTTATTTTTCCGTCATAAGCATGACAACTTATAATTTACATGCTACTTTTTTT
>BQNB010015475.1:28376-73199 GCA_026074375.1 Tanacetum coccineum
ATGTAATAAAGCGAAAAATTTCCCTGAAAAAGGTGAGTTCATATATAACTGATAGATTGTACATCATCTAACTTAATAGATGGATATTTACATTTATGAAAATTATGAGTTGTTATATCTTTTCATCAAGAAGGACAGGAATGATATCATATTAGTGCAGGTTTATGTAGATGATATTATTTTTGGTTCTACAAAAAAGTCTTGGTGTGATGAATTTGAGGCATTGATGAAGAGCAGATTCCAAATGAGTTCTATGGGAGAGCTCACCTTCCTTCTTGGATTACAGGTCCAGTAGAAAGAAGACGGTATTTTCATAAGTCAGGATTAGTATGTTGCAGAGATCCTGAAGAAGTTTGATTTTGCTAATGTAAAGTCTGCCAGTACTCTAATTGAAACCCAGAAGCCCTTGAACAAGGATGAAGAAGCTGCTAATGTGGATTTACATCTTTATAGATCCGTGATTGGCTCTTTAATGTACTTGACTGCTTCTAGGCCTGATATTATGTATGTAGTCTGTGCTTGTTCTAGGTTTCAGGTAACTCCAAAAACCTCACATCTTCATGCTGTGAAGAGGATCTTTAGGTACCTCAAAGGCAAACCCAAACTGGGACTTTGGTATCCTAGAGTGTCATCATTTGACTTGGATGCCTATTCTGATAGTGACTATGATGGAGCAAATCTTGACAGGAAATCCACAACAGGAGGTTGTCAATTTCTTAGCAGGAGACTTATCTCATGGCAGTGCAAGAAGCAAACAATTGTGGCTACTTCTACTACAAAGGCAGAGTATGTTGCTGCTGCCAACTGCTGTGGGCATGTATTGTAGATTCAGATACAAATGTTAGACTATGGGTTCAATTTTATAAACACAAAGATCTACATTGATAATTAAAGCACAACCTGCATTGTAAAAACTCTAGTGTTTCACTCCAAAACAAAGCATATTAAGATTAGGCACCACTTCATTAGGGATGCTTATGAGAAAAAGCTTATCCAGGTGCTTAAGATTCACACTGATGATAATGTGGCTGATCTTTTAACCAAAGATTTTGATGTTAGCATATTTAATTTCTTAATTGTTAACATTGGAATGATCAACCTATAGCTGCATTAGTTCAGGGGAGGCAAAATGGCAGGTTGATTTGTTGTACAATTTAGAAAATGATTTTTAGTTCACAGATGGAGTTTAGATGATGTGATAATTCATTGAGGTTCATTATGTTCTTTGGGATGAGGATTGAGAGCTACATATGGTACTAAGTTAGTTAGTGCTGCCCGTTTTGGTTAATACTGGTAGGCAAAAAGTTAGTACTGCCAGGCCAAAACTTAGTACTGCCAGGCAAACCTTAGTACTGTTAAGTTACCATTATAAACAGGGGAGATAGGGATGCAAAGTGTAAAATTATGGTTTCTTCGCCACTGGGTTTACTTGAAACCTATATAAACCGTTCTTAAACACATAATTTACTCACCTAATCTCTCTCCTACGCTCTCATATTACAAACCCTAATCCCTCTAATCACCAACGATCATCAATTACACCTCCATGGCTACTCTCGTATCTTGCCCTAAGCATAATATGGTTGCTTGTTTAGAGAAAACTAAACGGAATGCTCAATTCCATGAGATAGTGGACTTCCTTACACGAAGCTCGATTTACTACTCTCTTACGTCCTATCTCTTACTTCCTAATTGAAAGTTATGGCAACATGTACTTCCACAACAGTCAATGAAGTTAGTTATATTAAAGCTAAAGTTGCTGGCAAGACTGTATCAATTTTTAAAGCATCTATTAGATGAGATCTTCTATTTAATGATGTGGATGGAATTAATTGTCTCACAAATCAAGAAATTTATGAAAACCTTCAATTGATGGGGTATGAGGGGATCTTACATTCTTACTTTTCAAAAAGCTCTCTCTCACCACATGGAAGTACTAATTCACTGCCTTAGTTAAAACAATATTCTTGGGATCAATTTCCATAAATATTGATTGCCATGATTGCTTAGCTAAAGATTGGAAAAATTTATTTTATTAAGTGATTTTGCGGGTATGATTAGGAACTTGGAAGTAAGAAGCAAATCTTAATGTATCCAAGATTTGTCAAGTGTTTTTAAATAACCAACTTTCAAAACCTACCTGCCCTTTGGCTAACATTCCAATACCAGTCCTTTACCAAAAACGGTTTTTCACTAAATATCGGCAAAGAAGGACTACACTTTTTAGGCCATTAACACCGTTATTTCTAAAATGTTGGCTCAAAGCAGTAGTAGTAGATGAGGGGAAGGTTCAGAACAACCAACTGGAACCTAACAACCACTCTCATCCTACTCAATAGTACAAGGAGACCAACCCCCTGTGACTGAATCATCATATAGACCTGACACTACCCAAGACCCTAGGGTAAACTTAGAGGGCACTGGTGGAAGTCAAGGAGATCATGTTCAGATACCCCATGATAGTCCTCTTTCAGGTGGTCACACATCTGACAGAGCTGAGGGTGGCTTGAACCTAGATGAGTTACTTGTTCTTTGCACTAACTTGTCAAACAGGGTTCTTGCTTTGGAGACTTCCAAGGATGCTCAGGCTGCAGAGATTCTTAAATTGAAGACTAGAATCAAGAAGCTGGAAAAGAAGTGTAAGCCCAGCATCTCACACCACAGAGCATGGTTAAGGAGTGTGTCTAGGTTGTCAAGGAAGAAAAAGTTGGGTAAGAAGGAGTCTGTATCCAAACAGGGGAGGAAAAATGCCAAACCAGGACCAACTTTGGATGCTTTTGATGATCTTGATGCTGAATTAGATCATGGCATGGACTACATGGAAACAAAGGAAGCTGTGAAAAAAGGGAGGCAAAGCAATGAAACCGAGGAACTTAATTTGGATGCTGATACTAAAGTAATTACCGAGGACAAGGGAAATGGTGAAAAGGGAGTCAACACAGTTAGTACTGCTAGGCCAGAAGTTAATACTGCTAGTGCACCATTTAGTACTGCTGGTGTAACTAATAGTACTGCTGATCCTAAAGTTAGTGTTGTTGAGCCTAGAACTCCTCCTACAACAAGTATATTTAATGATGAAGATATTACTATGGCTCAAACTTTGATAAAGATGAAAGAAGAGAAAGCCAAGGAAAAAGGAGTGGCATTTAAAGATGTTGAAGATTCTTCAAGACCTGTGAGATCAATAACAACACTCAAACCACTTCCATCCATTGATCCTAAAGACAAAGGAAAGGGTATCTTAGTTGAGGAAGAACCTGTCAAGATAAAAAGAAAAGATCAAGGGATAGATCAAATTGAGAGAGATGAAGAATTGGCTCACAAGTTACATGAGGAAGAATTGGCTGAGATTGCAAGAATACAAGAAGAAAAAGCAGCACAAGAAGAAGCTTCTAGGACTGCTATAATGGAAATGATTGATGAAGTTCAAGCAGGTATTGATGCTGATGCATTGTTTGCAGCCAAGCTACAATAGGAAGAAAGAGAGGAGTACACAATTGAAGAAAGAGCAAAGTTCTTGGCTGAGACAATAGCTACACATAGAAAATTTAGAGCTGCACAAAGGGCTGCTGAGATTAGAAGTAGACCACCAACTAAAGCTCAACTAAGGAATTTGATGATGACATATCTGAAGAATATGGGTGGTTACAAACACTCTCAGTTGAAAGCAAAGACATTTGAAGAAATCCAAGGTATGTATAAGAGACAGAAAAAGAAAATTGATGACTTCAAACCTATGGATTCAAATGATGCAGTAAAAAATAGTAAGAAGGCAGCTAGTGAAGATACTTCAAAGAAGAAGGAGGTTCTCAAAGAATCTGACAGCACTAAGGTTGAAGTTAAGCTAGAAGAAGCTGAGTAGGGTACCAAGAAAACACCCGGTAAAACAGTAAATATGAAAGCAAGAAAGAAGGCTAGGGAGCAAACATATACTGATACTGATAATGAACATGATTCTGAAGAGGATGAAAGGAAGATTGAAAGTATGAACAAGGAAGATGCAAGAGAAAGCAGTGAAAAAGTTTTAGATGTTTCAAAGAAGAGAAAAGGAGGTCCAAGAATGAAAATAATGTCTAAGAGGAAGAAGACAGAGTCTGACCTTGAAGAAGAAGAGGATCTAAAGACTTTTCTTAAAGTAGTTCCAGATAAAGAAGGAATAATAGATTATGAAGTCCTGGAGAAGAGATTTCTAATTAGTAACTGGGAATTAAAGTTCTATCATTATGACAGACATGGAGCAGAAGGTATCTGCTACAGGATCTTTAGATCTGATGGAAGCTCTAGATGGATTAAAACCTTTTCTGAAATGGTGACAAGGTTTGATAGGCTAGATCTTGTGGAGTTATATAACCTGGTGATGCAGAGGTTTGAAACAATTACTCCAGAAGGTGTTGATCTAGTTCTTTGGGGAGATTTAAGGATAATGTTTGATGCAAATGCAGAAGATGAACTCTGGCAGAATCAAGAAAGATGGAATCTTAAGAGCTGGAATTTCTATGAGAATTGTGAGGTTCATACTTTGACACTAGAAGATGGTATTGAGATTCATATGCTTGCAGAGAGGAAATATCCACTCATAAAAGAAACACTTAAGAGGATGATGTCTTTGAAGTTGATAGCTAAGTTTGTAAGTGATGGTGCTTATGATCTGCTTAGATTCATTTAAAAGCAGATTGATGAAGCTGGAAGCTATGATGGATGAGAGAAGGATCTTTAAGTGTTGGTTTTATCACCACACAAAGAATGATCATCAGTTCACCATGTCTAATAGACATCAAGAACTGGCTAGTCCAGAGCAAACGGCTTCTGGTAAAGACTTCTCAAATCCGTTAATGACTGATAGTTTGCCAAAAACTATATGGTTCTCAACTCACCATGCTTCACAGTAAAGAGTTGGCTAGTCCAAAGCAAACGGCTCTTGGTAAAGACTTCTCAAATGAGTTGATAGTTGATAGTTTACTCAAAACTATATGGTTATCAATGCACCATGTTGTTACAATAAAGCATTGGCTATTCCAGAGCAAACGGCTACTGGTAAAGAAATATCAAATCCGTTTATGGCTGGTAGTTTGCCAAAAACTACAAGGCCAACTTAGTTGGTGTTGCTGAGTTGTTGAGATGCTATGATGATGATAAAGAATAGAAGCTAAAGAATTTCAAGATTACAAAGTAACAAAAGAGCTCAAGTTCATTAAAGAGAAGATTAAAGAGTCACAGTGTGTTTGGATACATCCTCCAGTTGTTTAAGAAGCTCAAACCGAAGAAACATGAAGGTTAATAAGTGAACATCATGTTAAGGGGAGGATTGTTAGGAATTATGTTTTCCTGAGTTAGTACTGTTAGTAGTAAGTTAGTACTGCTAGCATATATAGATAGTACTGCTTAAGTGATATGCATGAGATATATTAGGAATAGATATACATGATCACTTAACGCGTTTTGTAAGCCCATTAGAGTTTCCTTGGTGTATAAAAGGAACCCTACGACACTAGTTAGATATACAATAGATATACAAGTTTCAAAAAATATTCATAGTTAGTATTCTGTAACCTAGTAGATTAATAGTAATCAAAGTTCTATTTTATTCATTGTTCTTCTTAGCAGCATAAGTTAGTTTATGCATAACTTATATTGTTCATAGTCATTGTTTCTCTTGTAGTTAGTTTGGATCTATCCAGATTGGCTACCACCCTTAACAGGCTAGAAAGATCTATTCAGACTGGGATCAACACCAAGTACCCGTATTCTCTCTTCCTACAGGGTTTACAGTAGTAGCAAAAGCATTCCCAGTCCTAGTCCTCTTATTATCATCCCTACCACTCCTATCCTTGTTAGGTTCCCCCACATTTCCTCTTTTCTCAACCTTCTTAATTGATCCATTTCTAATAGCCTCATCACTTAGTGCACCAGAAATATGCACAACCTTTTGTATAGTCTTTGGCTCCATTGCTGCCACCATCTCACGGATCAGTGGAGCAAGGCCATACACATACCTCTCAATCATCCTACTTTCTGGAGTTACCAAATGTAGAACTAACATAGCCAACTCATGAAACCTATCAGTATACGCAGCATGGCCAGCCCCAACCATGGCGTAATTTCACAACTTAGATTCCAACTTTTGCATTTCATGACTAGGACAAAACTTTTGTATCATCATAAACTTAAAGTCATTCCATGACATACTAACAACAACTTCTCGGCTTAGCGTGCGGATCTGAGAGTTCCACCAAGTTAAAGCCTTACCCACAAATGAACCAGCTGTGTATTTCACTTTTTGGCCAATACTACAACCACTCATATCATGCACAGACTCCATTTTCTCAATCCAATGAGTAAGAACTACAACACCTCCTTTACCATCATATTCCTTAGGGTTACAAGCTAAGAACTCCTTATATGAACAACCTACCCGGTTGCCATTTACTAACACATTCCTAACGTTCTCCTGAACGTTCTCATTAACCACATTACCATTCTGATTTACTACATTTCCTTGGTTACCAACCTGAGCTAGCATAGCGGGTAAGAGGTTCTGCAATTGTTGGGCAATGATCATCGAGAAGTTGGGTGCTCCCCTATTGGCTCCCTTTACATTCCCATTGACTCCCTCTACACCCTATTAGCTCTCAAACCTTGGTCATTTCCTTGACTATTCAAATCATCAACACGCTCATCATTACCTTCCCTAGGTCTTCTACCCCTTCCATCTCTACCAACTCGTATACCCGTTCCCCCTCCTAATGATTCGACAGCAGGCCAGCCAACACTTTAGGTCCTCATCCTTGGCGACATTATCTATACGAGGGAGAACATGGGCGATGTTAGGTAGGCAGGAAGACTCGCATATATATAGCACATCTTACTATATATATAGATATACACATAACACCACCCTACGGTGTCAACATCGATTTGTGTGAACGACACTACTAAGTATGAGTGAGTTATGATACGCTTATAACTACGTTGGCCATCGTACTTATATTCGCATCCTTTCCCAGTCATATTCAATATTGAGCTCATACATTTCAATGACTGACATAACTAAAGCACCAAACCGCGAACACACAAAAGCAAACAAAAGCGGAACACCGCGCACATAGATCCTATACGCAACTAAATAACGGATCTTAGGTTATAGTCTAGGCTAATCCACCTAGTTCTCTATAACCTTGGCTCTGATTACCAATCTGTCACACCCCGAAAATGGCAAAAACTCGGGAATGTAACATAATGATCAATCATAACACATGATACAAAATAGAGAAAACTATAATGCATAAACATCAAGTATTACGAAGACCATCAACCTCGAACAACCTCGAGTGATGTCCCAAATCGCTATCAAAATCCACACACTCTTATAATTATTCCAATGCCCTCACAGGGGTCCAAAATCCAAACTTAAACCCAAAACATCCAAATACTAGAATCAAACAACAAGCAAGCAAGACTTCACTTGAAATTCCACTCGGGATACTTCTAAGTCTGCTATCACACATCACCAAACTACTCTTCTTTCACTTCACTTGAAAATGATACTCGAAAACGTCAACAATAATGTTGGGGAGCTCATAGGATTCACCTTAAACTCAAAAGCTGTGCCAATATTTCAACAGTGGACAATAGTGCTATATGATAGTGAATATATGCAAACAACCTTAGCATCACCGCTAATCAATAACCATATGTCACTTACGCACCTAAAGGGTCCTACCAGCTTAGAGCACTAAAATTATGGCATGACCACAACGACAAACTGGTAGGCTACCCATCCGCTCCAATCAATAATACGCATACTGGTGTAGCTCGTACCCATGCGCTCTAAACAATCATACAACACATAATATTCACATGGCAGTCATAAGCACATATCTTGTTCCAAAAACAAAACCACATTTCGCACAGATCAATTCAAAACATTTCAAAACACATTTGAGTATCATTTTCCTCCAATAGAAAAACAGTAAAAAGTCTTTAGCAACCAAATCTCAATCACACAAGCAAATGCAACGACGCCCGCACACGACCTAGTCCAAGTTATGTCCTAATTTAAACATTACCATTTCCAAAAATAAATCTTCACGTTGTGTGTCAATAGAGTTAGACTCGTTGTAGTACAATTACTCATAACAATTTAGTGGTGTGATGGTTGACAACATGACCTAACAATCATATCAATTCTATTACTCAATAATACATACTTATACTATTTAGAAAAAATAGATAAGTAATATAAATAAATATTTATAATTAATAATTATAAATATATTTCGACAAGTCCATTCGGTAAACCTTAGTCATCTCAAAATAATCATAATATGGTTAAAAATGAAACGTTTACTCATAATGAACACATTAGAGAAGTTTCGAGAAAAAATATTTTTTTTGTCTTTTAGTGAATTTATTAAATAAATAAAATAAATAAAATAAATAAAATAATTAATAATATATTATTATTTAAAAATCAAAATCATGTTTTAGGAAAATTTCTAAGTATAAACTTTTTACGAAATTTCGACATGACCCGTACGCTCAAACAACGTTTTCCAAGGTTTCAAACCTTATTTTCAACACTTTTTTTTACCAATTCGACACTTTTCGACAAAATCCCAAAATTTCAATCTTTAACGTTTATTAAAACGTTTTTCCAAAATATCGTTCAATATCACTTCGTAAATACATTTTCACTTCCAAAAGTCCGTCAAAACTCTTATAACGACTAAATATCGCTTATTGGGCTTTAAGGCCCAATAAAGGTACATTAAGATATTTATAAGTCCAAAATACGATCCAAGTCCAAAACCAATGTCCATTTACATATATAAGCATATACTAATAAGTAGAAAATAATTTGGACCAAAATAAGCCCTCTCATTAAGCCACGGCTTAAATAGACTTATTGGGCCGTGAGTTCATAAGCTCCAAAATACATATATTAAGCTTGAAAATAAGTTAATAAGCTAATATCGCATTTGGCTACTCCCATAAGCCTAAAAAATAGTCCACAACATACGGCATAACACAAAAATAATCAAAATCACCTTCCTAGAGATTTTGGAAAATTCACGTGGCATATAGGCCCAAAATAAGCCAAGAAATAGCTAAAAAAATAAGCCCAAATAAGCTATACAAGCTACTTTAAAAAATAAGCTATCTAGCAACATATATTATTCAACCATCACGACCACAACATCAAAACTACAAAAATCCCCCTTTTCCTTTTTATAACCCACGAACCAAACACACTCTTTTTATCCATTTTGTTTCCAAAAATCGATTTTCACGACGATCAATTTGTACAACTAACATCTATGCATCAAAATAAACCCAAAAGGACAAATGAAATTTAAATTTGAAAACTTACAAGAAAATCTTCAAAAATGTATATTTCGACACGAACCGGACAACCCAAACGTTGTTTAAATGAACACCCAAACACTCGTATCAACCCGGAATACCACACACACACACTTATGTGTGTTTTTTTTCAAAATTGAAATGGATAATGAATGGATATGTTTCTAGTGGAAGAATATAAATGTACAATGGTTAGACAAACTTGCTAAAAAAATGCCATGTTGTCCTTTGTTGACTTATTTGACCGGCCATAGGATCTAAGAGTTCTCGGGTCTTTCTTTTCGTGTCGAAATCACTTAAAAGCTCGTAAAACTCAACCGTAAAATTTACCCCAAAGTTAATTAGTATTTTTATTCACCTTGAAAATACTTTTCCTTTAACCTAGAGTATTTACACGACATATTTTCACTTTAAACCCTTTCAAAACACATTTGGATATTAACGGATGTGTCAGACTTGTTTTTCGATATTTCTCAAAATTCACAGGTCAAACCACCCGGAATACAAATAACACAATAATACCTTCCAAAAGGGATTATTAATCACATTAAACCACAATTCATCATAATTATCATAACAATCATCACCGTCAACACGGTACAAAATCTGAATAAACTGACAAAAGTAAAATTGTCAAAGGATTATAAATGAAATATTCAGAACACAAAAATGGCAAAGGTTACAACCGGAAAAAGTGTAAGCGACGTGTACGGTTTTCTGCGCCTAAATGAAGCTTGTTAACAAAGTGAAGAAAACTCTCAAGTTGGGTACTTGAGGAGTGGAGTAGAGGAGCTTCATAGCCGAACCACTATAAATCATTGTGTCATCGGTTTGATCTTTCCTATCCTTAGTTGTTTATACTTCGTAGATTACTTATTTACTTATTGCTTTGCTATGATATACACTTGTGTATATCTCTTGAATTCACATAAGTCGACAATCTATGTTTTAATAATAAAAAGGTAAAAACTATTCAACCCCCCATTCTAGTTTCCACAATTGGTATCAGAAGCCAAGGTCACCCAAGATCTTTATCGTATATTATACATTAAATCTTAAATCAATCTATGAATTCGAATAAATATCTAGAAGGGCAATCTATGCAAAGACCATCACTTTTTGAAAGTGATCATTTTATATATTAGAAAAATAGATTTGAAACTTATGTGAAAGCAAAAGATTTAGATATTTTGTAACATCCGACAATTTTTGGAATATTAAATAACTATTTTACCCTTTGAGTTTTTGGGTCTGACTTGACTTTTGAATTTTGGTCTTTTATTGTCACATAAAAGCGATTACCGTGTAACCGGTAAAATTTTCGGAACATATTTTAAATAATAAATAATATTTATTATTACATCTCTCATGTGCAAGTTATTTTTAATTTATTTAACTTGAAAACGAAAAAGATATATATTATTCCTAAGCTGACTTATCAAAAACGAACCGCTAAATCACGTTTTCACGACCCAAACTCTAAACCAATTTGATGTAAAACGACATTCCGGACAACTTTTTAGTTTTACCCGAGACCCGGAAACAAGCAGAAAATGACCTAAATACCCTCGCAAGATTATAGAAACAAGAAAATAAATAAATTATATTTAATTAACACTTTTTATTAAATAAAAATATTTAATAGATTAGTCATCATTTTATTCAGTAACGTTTGTTGAAGACGCAAATATTCGAGTAAAAGATCATTTTACGGATAAAGTTTATCGGAGATATACAAATAAATAATAAACATTTTAAATAAATTTTATAAAACATTTACGAAAATTAGTCGAGTGAATACTCGTTTTTATGGGAAAAATGATTTGGAAAACAATGGCGCAAGTTTCGTGTCTTGAATCGACTGTTGACTAGCTCAAACGAGCCCCGAACCATAAACAAACAAAAATTACACGTTTGGTTCATGTGAAAATATTTACACAATAAACCCTATACTATTAAACACTTATCAATTTTTTTGAAAACTTTTATTATATAAAGTTTATTCATCTTTCTCATTTCTTACATATAAAACACATACACACATTCACCTCTCTCTCTCTCCCTCATTTTTCGGCAGCCACCGCCGACCCAACTCCGGCCACCGTCGGCCGTACCCGAAAAAGTTTTTCGGTGAGTTTTTCGGCCAAGTCCAAAAAGGTTTCTCATCAACCGATCTATCTGATCCCCACCACCACGCGCCTCCACGCGCAGCCGCCACCCCCTTTTTTTGGCTGCTACCCAACGACAGCCCCCCACCCCCAGCACCACATCACCGTAACCACCAACATCACCACAAAAAGGGTACGTTTGATTAAGAACAAGCAAGTATAGTGATTCTAATGCATATGCGTTAGAGGATCTAACACTTTGAGTTGGAAACCCTGTCAAGGAGGTTCTTCCAAATTGAACCTACCTGATCACATGTATAATATTTACACTGTAAAACGGCCCTTACGAAACCGGAAGTTAATGCAACCGAATCTCGACGAATAACAAAGCAATATTCGTCCATATCCGTTGTTTATCACTAATATTCAAATGCAGGTACAAACGATGGTGTTGCAGCCTCATTCCAGAAGAGTCTGATTCATTACCATATGCTCATGCTCAAACTACAAAGACATACTATAAGCATCAAGATTCAAGAATCAAGAAAGCTCAAGAATTAAAGACAAAGACTTCCGCAAACTCTGATATTAAAGATCCCTCCTCAAAAACCAAGCTTCGGGGGAGATTATTAGAGAGATTTCAAGAAGACACAAAGTATGAGCATATCGGTCAAGATACAAGATCACAAGATGGCAAAGACGATAAAGACAAACAAAGAAAAGATTTAAATATCTCGGAATAAAAAACAAAGTCGAAAGACAATGACAAAGGCTAAAGATCAAAGATCACACAACATGAAGGAACAAGCCTACAACAAAATAAAGACCGATACCAAGACTCAAGAACTCAATGACAAGTCAATCTCAAAGACCTCGCATCGGGGACGATTTTCAGCCTCAAGATAACAAGTCTAACATTAAAGCTTGGAATCTCTCAGAAACGAAGCTTAGGGGGAGATTGTTAGCCTTAAAATATTGAGTCAAACTAAGATTCTCGGCCTTTATTATATTTACATTGTAATAGGCTAGAAAGGGTAATGGGCTCATTAGTTAAGTTAATATTGTACGTGTTGCGGGCTTAAGCCCAAACCAAATCCCGAGCCCGGCCCATTAGCAATACCCTACGGCCCATTAGGCTATCCATAGCCAACCCAAGTAGAGGTATAAATACCCCTCTCCAAGTATGGAGAGTGTGTTTGTTCTCATTTGTTACACACACATTTGCAAGAATACAACCATCTCTTTCTTTCTCTACTTTCTCTCTCTAAACTTCTTCATACTTTTCTTGTTTTCTCTTATCTTAATTTCTTGGTTAATACCATGGTGAAGTGAAGTGATTCTTGGTTCCTAACGTTTGGTATCAGTCGCCTCGGGTGGATTTAGTGGTTTCATTGTGGTTGAATTGAGCTTATTGATTCGACATATTTTAGGCTTATTCTCACTTGTCTCTTATTATTTTTATTTCTACTGTTTCATTATCAATTTCCTTTTCATATTTCCTTTCATCTTAGTGGGCTAATCACTTGTTTCTACTGTTTCATTATTTTGGGCCTACACTATTATTGTCACACCCCACAAGTTTTCCTTCAATAATTTAGCCGTTACCGGTCGATAAATTAATTTTTTAAAGTTTCATTTAACTTTTACGTTTAACCGGGAAGTCGTCCCATTATTTCTTTAGAGTCATTGCCGGAAGTGATCCGTGCATCCAATCGTTGTAGTCTTCCATCATTAGATGCTTTTTTTACGTTTTTAATTGATATTTAAATGTTCAATAATTTCCGTGAAGCCGTTATTCATTTTTGTTACTTACATAAACGGTTTAACTAATAACGTTTACTTGTGCATGAAAACCATGGAAATTAATTCATCTCAACCCACTAACTCTTATATGGTGGAGACCACAATGGTCCCCCTCTTTGGCCTTTTATAACCGAATACACACACACAGACACTCTTGGGATACCATTTTGAATTTTGAATCAAATAAGACACATATGAGCCACCATGTGATTAGTTTTTGTCCAACTTGAACCTTATTAGAAGATCAAATTGGTCCCCCCTTGGTCCTTGTCTTCTAGCCAACGTATACACAAGCACACACACTCTTGGTGTGTGAAATTTTTTTCTTATATAACACATGCATATCGCACTCTCATTTTCATTATTCACACACACAAAATTTTAAGTTTTCTCTCTTCTTTCTTGCTCTCTTGTTCGAACCACCTCAAACACACACATAAATTCATAAATTTTCCAATCTTGATAAAAAACTTTTGAAGATATTATTCGTGGTTGATATTTATTGTATCCGGGTTAGTTATAAACAACGTTTGGGTTGTTTTTAGTCATCAATCATCCTTCTAAACCATTTCTTTTTGTAAGTCTCTTAATCTTTTTAAAACTTGTACTTTTATGATCATCTTAATGCATACATACTAGTTGTACAATTTGTTTCGTAAAAATAAAGATTTTGAAACTACGCAAACCTTAAAAGGTTATACCTATTGTTCAAAAATAATGAAAGAAAATATAAGGAAAGTATAGTTTTGTGATCGTAGTTATTTTTGTGTAATAAAAATGTTAGCTTATGGCTTATTATGTTCGGCTTATGTGAATAAGCTTTTGGGAAAGCTTATTTTGATTTTATTAAGCTTAATGGGCTTATGTTTGGTTCAGCCCAACTAGAAAAGAAAGGAAAAGTGTTTGGTTGGCTTATTTTGTTTCGGCTTATATTTATTGGCTTATTTTCTAGCTTATTTTGAAAGGACAAATGGTGAACTTATTCGGCTTAATAAATGAGCGTGAATATGGCTTGCTTGGGCTTTTAGCCGCTTCCTACATCCAAGGCCCAACACCACGAGCTTATTTTTGAGCTTAAGTGATTCGGCTTATTAGTTCTTGGCTTATTGTGAGCTTATTGATAGATTATTATTAAGTCGCGTGTTTATTATTTAATGTTTTGCTTATCGGACTATATGGATAAGTAAAACTACATTATTGACTTAACGGGTCGAGGCCCAACATAAATATAATACACCAAGGCGTAAAGCTACGGTGTAGCTTATTGAATGAGTTCATGAAATAGTTTATTTAATAGTGTATGACTTAGACGCTATACGTTTAACTTATTTTGAACGTTAGACGTTGCGAATAATAAGATTAGGCTTATTGGGTCTAAAAGCCCAATAAGGGTCCGAATGGTCTTTTGATAAATTATAGAAGAGATTTGATGATGTATATTTTATAATTATGAAAAGTGGATTGAAAGTGATTTGAAAATGGTTTTAAATAAAGTCCACGACTTTGAAAAACGTGTAAACACGAACGGGCCATGCCGAAATTTTTATAAATTATTTATACTTAGAAAATACTAGAAAACGCACATGATAAAACTAAATACACGGGAAATTAATAATGTGTCACATATTATATATATATATATATATATATATATATATATATATATATATATATATATATATAATATATATTTACTTAGACATATATATGTATGTAATATTAATATACATATTATTATTATTCGTTTTACTTACGAAAATATTTTAATTACTATACGATCACAAACATTAATTTTTAGAAATATATTAATAAAAGTACACTAGTAAATCCTTATGCATTATCCGCAATTCTACACTACTCCGATATTGAACCAAACCTTCATTTCATAGGTTGTCTTTACGAACCGTCGTTCGTTACTAAGTGATTTTATTTCTAGACTATTCACTACATCAATTCACCAATCAAGGTGAGTTCATAGCCCCACTTTACTTGTTTTGATTAAATGTTTTATACTTGGGGTGAGAAACATTGCTTGCTTGTAAAACTAGACACAAGTACTATAAGTGAGAAATTCCCCGTTTACGTGTTGCCTAAGTAGCGTTTAAACCACTATTGCCTGAATTATCATGAACTGTTAATCACTTTTAACCGACTGGCTGGTTAAGTGAGCGCGAGTGAATAAATAGATCTATTGGGACTAATTATCCCTATCCGGGTAAAAAGCACTTACTAGTTCGAGTTTGCCAAGAACTAACATATATATTTCATGTCGAAACTAGTTAGGTGGTCTTTGGTCGGACACCTAAAGGGCAAGCCTTATATAGCAGTGTACATGCTATCTTTCAGTATTAGCTTCGGTGTCATGAGCTTAGTGCAACGTAAATGCCTCTTTATGTAAAGTTGTATCTCCTATAACTGTCGCATACGTTTTGATAATCTTGTGGTCCACATTAATTTCATTTGAACTAAACCTATGAATTCACCAACTTTATGTTGACATTTTAAGCATGTTTTTCTCAGGTGCTTAGCATGTATGTCGTTGTTTGACTTACGTGAAGTCTATTTGCCCGGACCGATTTTCCAAAAATTTATCTATGTCTTTAAATACCGTTGTTGAACTCATTTAAGCTTCCGCAGTTTAACTTTTGAATCTTTTAAATTTGATCAATGTAAAACTTATTAATATTTTGAATTTACGAAACGGTGTTTACTTTTAAAACGTACCCTTAGAGGTCGTTCTTTATTCCTTGTACTTGAGATATTCAGTGACGTCACGCCCCCGAACACTCAATCGGATAGGACCCTATTTTGGGGTGTAACAATTATAACTAATTTGAATGTGCCAGTAATGAACTTATGAGCACAAGGATGTTTTTTTGTTTTTTTTGCTTATGTGTATTCGGCTTATATTTTAAGCTTATTTTTTAGTCAAATCACAAAGTTTCAAAATATCATCTTTCTCTTTCAAAACTGGTATAGAGTATAAACCTTCATTCAAACTCATTTGAAAGCTTATTTGTTGATATTTTCGTGGCCTATTTCATTGTAAAAGAGCTTTTTTCGAGCTTATTCAAGCATTCTGAGTTGGCTTATTATTTGGTTGGTCTCCACGGTTTATACACAAGACAAAAGCAAGGACGTTGTTTTTGTTGGTTTTTGTTAAAGACAAGAACTAGTACATAGTACGTTTTTGTTCTATTATAGGCGAACTATACAAATCTGTGAAGGCAAACTACACAAACCTGGAAGGCGAAGTAAATGTTTCAAAGATAGGCGAAGTGTACAGTTTTCATCTAGGTGTAGTATACCAAAAAATTAGGCGAAGTAAACCAAGAAGCTTAGGCGAAGTATACCGTAAAACTTAGGCTAAGTAAACAAGAACAGTGAGGCGAACTATACATATTTGAGAGGCGAATTATACATTATGGATAAGGTGAATTATACATGTTAAGAACTAGGCGAACTATACAAGGTTGAACGAGTATATTTCGTCGTGTTTTGGGTTTTTCAATTTCGAGTTTTGGTTGTTCGCGGGTCTTTTAACGACTATCATTACGATCGCGGTCCTTCAACGATCATCATAGTGTATTTAGTTTTCATCGTCAATAAACACACGACTCTGCGAGATACAAAATAAATTCTGTTACGTTTGATAAAAATTTAAAAACGAAGAAGAAAACAAATTGGAGGGAAAACGTTTATTTATCAAACTACAATTCATTTTTGACATATTCAGTCCCTGGAAGACAAGACAAATTCATCACTCATCCTTTCTTGTTTATTAACCCTCAATGCTGAAACAGGTTTACACCGTTGGTCCTCAGAACCTACAATTCAGCCGTTAGTCCTCTAAAGTGAGCTGTTATTGCACCGTTCTTCCCTGCAACTTTAATTAACAACCGTTAAGCACTCTACTTGGATTTCAATTTCACCGTTAGTCCTTGTTTGTGTTTTAATCAACCGTTAATCATTTTAAGTTAAAAGTGTAGTAACCGTTCATCCTTTTAGCTCACCAATCGTTAACAAAAGTTCAAGTTCTTCAATTAATACAACGATTTCACAAACAACAATTCTATTTTCACGGTTTCTTCTTGATTTTGTAAAATCCTGCGAAATACTCATGTGTTTTCTTGGTTTAATCAAGACTTGTAAAATCCCGTGAACTAGAATTCCATACTTAATCCACAACAACAATCACTTTACCTACTTAAGATCCTACAAATCATTTTCACTTCACAATTCACATAAAATGGAAATGAAAGATACTTTATCTTCGAGTTCGAATTCAGAAGAACAACAAATGCAACATGTAAGATTTCTTAATTTTAGGTCATTTTACGACTCCTATTATTCGTCACTATTTATTTTGGTCTGATACGCGTTTACTTTTAAATTAACTTTTAAGCTAAATCGCGTAGACTAGAAATAATCATCTAATGTAAACGGTCATCAAATAAATTAAGGTTTACATCAACCAAGGGATATATAATTATTAAGAAGATAATTATTAACTTTGCGTATTTTATTTTTATTGGTCACGTAAAAGGGTTACGTTTCGCAATAAAATACATTTGGACACACCCCGAAAATACCTAGACTCAAGCAAATACCCACTTATAAACCTTAAACACAAAAATTAAATCAATGCTTGTGTTACAACCCACTATAGCCGAATATTGGGACCAAATCACCTAGAAATCCTTAAGGATCTTGCTAAGTACTAGTACAAACCTCCTTTAATTAATGTTAGTCCTTAATGTTTCCAAGTTAAGATGTTATACATTGGATGACAACCTTTTCTTGCCCTTTGCCTTTGGATACCCACGGCTACAAGCAAAACAACACACAAATCACCAAAAATCTTCCTAGTATCTCTTAAAGTACTTGTACATCTTGTGTTTAATTAAGATATGTACTTTTGGTCTCTAATTAGCTAAATACCTAATGGTTAATAACCATTTTGTTCTTGTTCTCCTTTGGATGCCACGGCTAAACATCACACACACACAAAATCCTTAAGATTTGCATATCTTAGCAAATCTTGTACATCCTAGAGGCAATTAAGAATGGTACTTGTGTGGTTTAACAAAACTATGTCTAATGAACTAGAAACCACAAAAACCACTAGGGCTTGGATCGGTTTTGGTTTGTTTTGGACTAAGGAAGAGTAACTAGAAACCTTGTCTATAAATACTCACACACTCTTGCCATTTTACACTCTTATAAAACATAAACACTTAAACATATACACACTCTTGGCGTCGGATCTTAAACCACAAATAAACATACCCAATTGCTGCGTTTGAACCCATAACACACGCTAGGGTTTATACAAGGAGTGCACAAGGGGGTATACAAGCTAAGGGTTAGCGTATTACACGTCTATTTCTCAAACCAAGAGCTATAGGACCTTTGTAAGTCCCTCACGGCTCTATACATTTCATAGTTTAATTCTCTTTTGATTTCTAGTCTTATGTCGCGATACATATATGGTATACGTGCCTATATATGCATGTGTTACATTTGTGTGGTGCAAGAACTCATTTAAAACACATGAACTAAGATGGTAAATGACCAACTAGGGCATAAATGCCTCGTTTATATGAAAACTTAGTCTTCGACATGAATAACATACATTATACACGAAATGATAAGAAATCTATACGAAAACTTTCATTGTAAACATGATACTAAGGATTAGGAATGTATACACGCCACATCTAAACGCTTGTATGAAAAACGCGACGAATAAATATGTTAAATGCACGACATATAGTAACTAGGGTAAATTGTTTTGAAACATACATGTTGCTAGAAGGGTGACGGGCCACAATGGGCTTTGCGTGATCCAAACGAGCTTACGGGTTGGGCCCAACTGGCCCAACAGTCCAATAGTGGACCGTAGCTTATTTTTAAGCTTATCTGAGCTTATTGGTTGGACTAGGAAACTTAGTAACTTATAAGAAGACAAGCATGCATAAATTAAACTTCTATTGGGCCTTGCGAGCCCAATAGCCACGAACGAGACCAAATGGGCTCAATAAGCCAAGCCAGTGGGCCCATAGCTTATTCATAAGCTCTACGAGCTTATTATTAATCCAATGAGCTTATTGAAACCAATATAGGCCCTTAGTATGTTTAGAAACCAAACAAATCCTTAAATGGGCTCGTTAGCCCATTAACGTGAACCCACGATACCCGAAAGCCACAAATAAGATTAGACAGCTTATTTGTAAGCTTAAACAACTTATGAGTCTTATTATAAACTTAGGAGGATTATTGGATCCTAAAGAATCAAGCCCAAACCTTTAAAACTCTTATCGGGCTCATATCAGGCCCAATAAGCCCCTTTTATGAGCTTAACTACTTATTGGAAAAGCCCTACGTATAAGACAACTTAAAACATACCATAATAAGCTTAATAAGATAAGAAAATGAGTTGGTCCAAATAAGGAAATGCTTAATGGACTTTTGCAAGTTTTCGGGTTAAGGTTATTGGGCTAACAAACCCAATAAGCCTAAATAAGCTCATCTGAGCTTATTTATAAGCCCAACAATTAAAATAGCTTAATTGAGCTTAACCAAAGTCCTTGACACTTTTGAAAACCCTTTTGAACTCTTAGAAGCTTAATTCGAGTTAATGTTGGGCCGAAAAGCACAACAAGCTCAAATAAGCTCATCCCAGCTTATTTATAAGAAGTCTCAGTTTCTATGGCTTATTTGAAAGTAATAAAACCAACTGCCACTTGTTAGAACTTAATCGGGCTTAAAATGTGTTTTTACGAATTAAGGGACTAAATATGTAAACTTTGAAAGTTGAGGGTTAAAACTGTCAAAACTATTTTCCTATAAAGTCTAGGGGCTGTTTTGACATTTTTGAAACTTAAGGGCTGTTTGTAAAATGTAAGGACCTAAAGTGTAATTTGTGTAAAGTTAAAGGACTAAAAGTGAAAATGTGGAAACATAAAGGTTTTAAAATATAAAATAGTATATATTTTATAAACCCAAGGGCTGTTTTGTAATTATGGAAAACCCTAAAGGTGTGCTGATTTCACGGAAACAAAAGTGAATTTAATAAACATGCGGTTCTCCGATATCGGGGGGGTACGGGGGGGGGGGGGTGGGGGGGGGTTGGGGGGGGTGGGATGTGTGTGAGGTTGGGGGTAGGGGGGTGAGTAGATATCGGGTTGGGGGCGGAGGGTGGGGGAGTGGGTGATATTGCGGGGGTGGGTGGGGGTGGGGGATGCACATTTGCGGTAGTCTGCGGGTGGGATGTTGTGGGACAGGACTTTCTATAGGGGGATCTCTTAGTCATTAGAAAGATTGGAATGGTTGTATAAAAAAAATTGGCGCGGATAGTACGAGTGGGATGAAATGCCAACTAAATACTGATTATATTATATTTTGGAATTAACTTTAGTAATTACGTAAACTAAATAGATCTATGAACAAACAATCTGATACATAAACCATGACCCAAGTCTAGTTGTGAGTGCGTACAAAGAGTGAGAATTGGACTAATATAGAGTTAGTTCGCGGTAGAGGTTGGATATGTCATCAATCGTAGGCGTCTATACAACACAGCTATCAATTACGGTATCCTGGAATACGATATGCCTCAGCATCCAAGGATGGATATCAGTTATAGTGTTAGAGTTTTAACTAATGTAAACTTCACTATTTATAGTGTTTGTTACAGCTATAGATCATTTAGACGAGGCCTGTCTAACGCATTTAATTCCATGGTGTACTTTTCTTGGCGGTAGGGAGCTGTAAAGGATATATAACAAACAGCATATACCCTATATATAGTTTATACATTGAGTCTTTAGCCTAAATTATAGACTAAGACTGACCGTATTTACTTAGGTATTTGACGGTGTGATTCATTTGCTATACTTGGATATATTACCATTTTTAGAGGACTATTTACTGAGGTGAGTTCATAGCCTCATGTTTTACAATTATTTAAATAATTTACATCGTTGGGGTGAGAACATGCTTTGTTTTACAAATTAGACGTAAGTGTACATTTATACTATGATTACGTGTTTGCCTAAGTAGCGATAACCCACTGAGCCCTTTTATCATGAACTATTAATTGCTAGATTGTGAGCGCGAATATTATAAATAGATCTATTTGGGATTGACATCCCCGTTTGGGTGAGTAGCGCTTACTGTGCCGGGTTGCCGGACAACAAACGTATACCAAGTCAGATTTGGGATGTTGCGGGTTAGAACATCATTCACGGGCATTTATTGGCAATTTATTGCATTCATACATGTCGAGCTTGAGTGTCACGAGCTTAGGAAAATGTAATTACTTTTTATGATGTTTGCATCTGTTGCTTAATCATACACATGGAAATCTTGTGGTTCTACAATTGATTTACATAAACCTATGAATTCACCAACTTTATGTTGACGTTTTAAGCATGTTTTCTCAGGTCAATAAGGCACGAGGTGCTCAGATACATTGGGGGTCACTCTTTGGAAGAGTCAGTACTAAAGATTTGGGGCGTATTACATTTTGGGACATTTGATATAAATAGAAATATTTACTTATGTTGTCAAACAATTTAAAGCCACGAGCTTATGTAATGAACAAGTATTTTGTTAAATCTAATGTATCTTTTTAAACGACACGTTTAGTGGTCGTTCTCATATCTTGTGCTATTGATCTATGAAGTAACGCCCTCGGATATTCAACATTCCGCTGCGACCCAGATTTAGGGGTGTTACCGATTGGTATCTGAGCCAAGGTTATAGAGAACCAGGTTAAAAGTTTTTGTCTGGACTATAACCATTTTTAAATGCTATTTTCACAAATAGGATTTGCACGGGATATACATACATTACTTGTTTGCATCTAGGATATATGCTTACATGATTGGCATACGTATATAAATTATATTACGTATAGTACTATAAGAGTCTTATAGATATAACATAGAGACCACTCTTATAATTAAAGCTTATAGACATAACATACCGATCTCTCTTATAAGTAATACTTATATAAGTTATTTTTGCTTCTTGCAGTAGTCATGTCTTCTGCATCATCTGCGGTTACCTACACTTCTGTTTATACCGATTCTGAGCCAGGTAGAGTCTTCTGGGGAGCCGATGAGGAGATATCTGATGGAGGCATTTTGCGAGTCATTGTATTAGGGTACGACAGACTCTCGATGCAGTCGGTAGCCCTACCATTACAGGATTACATACCAGGCCCAGAGGATCTACAGACCCCACCAGTACCACAGGACGAGGATGAGCTTGAGCCTATGTTCATACAGGCACATGATCCTGACTATGTGCCAGAGCCTATATACCCTGAGTATATACCGTTAGAGGATGAGCATGAGCTTCCGGCTAAGGAGCAGCCATTACCTTCTGTTGATTCGCCTACTGCTGAGTCACCCGGGTATGTTACTGAGTCAGATCCCGAAGAGGATCCAGAGGAGTAAGAGGATGATGAGACAAAGGATGGTCCGGTTGACTATCCTATGGACGGGAGAGATGATGGAGATGATGATGACGACGATTCATATTGGGATGACGCCGATGATGAGGATGAGGATGAGGAAGACGAGGAGGAGGAAGAGGAGGAGCACTTAGCTCCGGCCGACTCTATTGTTGTTGTACCTACTGATGATCCTGTTTCCCCACCTGAGGGAACAGAGCTTGTTATACCACCATCCTCCACTGATATTACTATTGGGGCTAGGATTACCATCCGGCCTCAGGCTTCCATATCCCTTCCACCAGAGGCTGAGGTTGAGAGACTTCTGCCCATGACTACTCCAACACCATCACCACCTATCTCACTATCACCACCCTCTGCAGGAGAATGCCTTGCTAGGTGCATGGCCCCACCTACACATTCATCACCACCACCTGTGCCATCACCATTACTACCATCATCTGGGTATCCAACCCAAATCTAGACACTCAGGATAGCATCCACTCAGGCCCTTATTAATGCAGTTACGGCCGCATTACCATCAACTCCACTACCACCACCTCTATACATACCACCACCTGTTGACCGTAGGGATGATATCCCCGAGTCTGAGCAGCCACCTCGCAAGAGGTTATGTTTATCCACTCTAAGCTCCAGATATGAGATCGGGGAGAGTTCTACTGCCAGACCTACCAGAGGTCGGGGGATAGATTATGGGTTTGTCAGCACGGTAGATGCTGAAGAGAGGTGACAGGGGGTTAGAGATGTTGGGTACGATATTAGGGATACTTGGATAGATCCGGCAGAGGCAGTTCCTGAGATAGCACCTATGACCGTGGGAAAGGTCAATACTAGGGTCACATAGCTTGTTGAGCTCCACGAGCATGATACATAGGACTTGTATGCCTTACTAGAGGATGCTCAGGATAATAGGTCTCGTATATCATAGCGAGTCGATATGGACTCGCAGCAGGTCGACTTACTTATGAGGGATAAGATGACTCTCTAGGAGACAGTATAGATGGTGGAGGAGGAGGCTTATGCTTCTCGAGAGGCTTGGGCTTACTCGATAGGATTGAGTCAGGCGACCCATCAGGAGCTTTAGACCCACCGTGATCATGTGTATGCACACGAGACCCATATCCAGGCACATCAGACACAGCTATAGCTGCAGGGTACTCTCATTCAGACACAACATCAGATACATGAGACTCACTTTCAGATGCAACAGGCTGAGATAGCAGCACTTTGAGAGACTGACCGTAGGCGTCATGCACAGATGGTAGAGACTCTCCGTGTAATGAGAGACATGAGGCGAGAAATGGGCGACATGTAGGCCGAGTTGTTAGCACTACGAGAGCAGCGGAGGAGAGCTAGGCAGCCAGCACCAGATGCTAGGATTCTAGATCATCAGGATGCTTCTAGGGATGCTGACAGTCACATCTAGTAGTTTATGTTATTATCTTGCTAGGTCATTGTACATGCATGTTAAGTATTAGGGGTTTTTCCCCGCTAGCATGCCTTAGATCTTTTGTATCGTATTTTGTGTAATCAGAAACTACTTCATGTAATTTTTTTTCTAAGTTATGAATGAAATAGATGTGTTATGTTGCACTATATACCTCTCTTGTGTTAACATCACATTTGTAAATTATTATGTACCTTGTTATGATTGTGACCTCACATGTTGTCTCTTATGATTTAGACGAATCATGGCAACTGCGACAAGACGAGGACTGAATACTACTCCTAAAAACACCAACCTAAACAACATGACCCCAGAATCTGTCCAAGCTATGATTGATCAAGCCCTTCAGGGAAACTCCACCAATGGAGACGCAAGCAGTAGTTCGCACGGGGATGACCGAAGGAATGTGCAAACTGCACGCCCTTGTTACTACGCTGACTTTATGAAATGTCAACCTTTGACAAGTGAACCGATCGGTAGATTAAGGATTAGATCTATATATAAAAAATAAGCTTGAATAAAAATAAGCAATCGAAAATAAGCTTAAAATAAGCTCACTCGAAAAGCTCTAAATAGAAAACAATATAAAATAAGCTAATCTAAATAAGCTATGGAAGTAGCTTATTAGAATATAAGCTTAAGAGATGGGATCCAAAAATAAAGCTATAAGCCTGACTTATATTTGGAAATAAGCAAAAGATAAAAAATAAGCCTAATAAATAAGCTTTAAAAGTAACACCAACTTGTACCAAAAAAGGCATCTTCATTAAACTATAATAAGCCGATGACAAAAATTGAGGAAAAACTAAAATCTTTTAACTAAGCTAGACTAAAAAAAAGCCAGAAGAGACTAAAAAGAAATAAGCTATTCTACTCCTAAAATTATACTACTCTACTTGAAATTAAAGATGGCCTTTGGTGTTCGGCCTTGACCCTCGCACATGTCAAGCACTTGCTAACATAGGTGGCAATGTCAGCCTTTATGTTTGGCCACCAATATAGCTTCTTCATGTCTTGGTACATCTTTTCGGAACTGGGATGGATAGAATACTTCGACTTGTGGGATTCATGCATAATTACGGATCTTAAGTCGCCATAGAAAGGTAACCAACTCCTGCCGTTTAAGCATAAAGTTCCATCGACGCGTGGTTCCAATTTCTCCTTAGGTATATCCTTCCTAATCATACCTCCTACATCTTCATTCTCAAGATTCTTTGGTTTCAGAGCCTCGATTTGAGCTTCTAGTATTCGTTTGGGAAGATCCAAGCCAATAGTCATAACCAAGGCTCGAACCCGCAATGGCTCAACCCGTTCCTTACGGCTCAATGCATTGGCCACTACATTTTCCTTCCCCGAGTGATAACGAATGTCACAATCGTAATCACTCAGCAATTCTAGCCAACGGCGTTGCCTCATGTTAAGCTCCTTTTGATCGATAATGTTTTGTAGACTTTTATGGTCGGTGAACATGGTGTATTTGGTTCCGTACAGATAATGTCTCCATATCTTTAGAGCAAACACTACCGATCCAAGTTCTAAATCGTAAGTGGTGTAGTTCTTCTCGTGAACCTTTAGTTGTCGAGAAGCATAGGCAATCACCTTCTCTCTCGGTATCAATACAACACCTAAACCTTTGTGTGACGCATTACAGTAGACCACAAAGTCTTCATTTCCTTCAGGTAAAGACAGAATTGGTGCACTGCATAACTTCTGCTTTATCAACTGAAATGCATTCCCTTCCTTTTTACCCCAGTCAAACTTGATTCCTTTCTAAGTAAGCTTCATCATTGATTTAGCAATCTTCGAAAATCCTTTGATGAATCCTTCGATAGTAACCAACAAGACCTAAAAATTGGCAGATCTCCGTCGGTGTCTTAGGAGTCGACCAATCTTTGATAGATTCTATCTTGGATGGATCCACGTGTATGCCTCTACTATCAATGACATGTCCGAGAAATTGTACCTTCGGAATCCAAAATTCACATTTTGAAAACTTGGCATACAACTTCTCATTCTTAAGCAATTCCAAAATGGCCTTAAGATGTTCTTCATGATCTTTCTTGTCCTTTGAATAAATAACTATGTCATCGATGAAGAAAATTACGAACTTATCCAAGGCTTGCATACTCGGTTCATGAGGTCCATGAATACCGCAGGTGCGTTTGTCAGTTCGAATGGCATAACTTGGAACTTGTAATGACCATACCGAGTTCGGAATGCCGTTTTTGTAATGTCTTGCTCTCGTACTCTAAGCTGGTGATATCCTGATCTCAGATCTATCTTCGAATAAATACTAGATCCTTAGAGTTGATCAAATAAATCATCGATCCTTGGGAGTGGATAACAATTCTTCATTGTCAGCTTATTTAACTCCCTGTAGTCAATGCACATCCTGAATGACCCATCCTTATTTTTGACAAACAAGACCGGGGCTCCCTAAAGTGAGGAACTAGGTCTTATGAATCCTTTGTTGGAAAGCTCTTGTAGTTGCTCTAATAATTCCTTCATTTCGGATGGAGCCAATCAATACGGTGCTCGAGCTACGGGCACGGCTCCTGGAATCAGATCGATCTGAAATTCTACTGGTCGAGCCGGAGGAAGACCCGGCAAGTCCTCGGGAAACACTTCAGGAAAGTCTCGGATGATTGGTACGTCCTTAATTTGTTTTCCTTCCGACTTGTCCTCCTCTTTCTTGGCGGATATCTGCGCCAAAAAGACCTGGCATCCCTTCGCCATGTACTCTTGAGCCTTTGAATATGAGATAACTGCCAACCGAGATTCTCTCTCGTTGCTACTTTCATTGCCACAAAAAGTCAAAGTTTCATTCCCATAGGGAACTTGAACAAGTTTCTCATCGCACACGATCACGGCGTGACATCTTCTTAACCAGTCCATACCGATAATGACGTCGAAACTACCCAGTTCTACGGGCATTAGATCTATGTTGAACGGATGGTCTAAGAAATTTAAGGTGCAAATTCGTATCATAGTGTCTATCCCGACTATTTTCCCTTTAGCTAATTCGACATCATAACTATTATCTAATGGAGTTGGGACGATGTCAATCAGAGAACTAAATACAGTAGATATAAAACTTCTATCGGCACCAGTGTCGAATAAGATAGATGCATAGTGGTTGTTAAGAGGAACGTACCCATGACAACATTTAAGTTCGGGTTCCCTGTTGCATTCCCATTCTTCTCTGCGTTTCCGACTGCATACACCCAGCCTTGTGCATTCCCGTTTCCCCTATTCTTATTTTTCAACTTTGGGCAATCCCTCTTGAAACGCCCTGGTGCTCCACACTCAAAACAACCATTCCCCTTGGGAGCTGCCCCATTGCCCTTCTGAGTATTAGCAACGTTTGTGTTGCCAGTACTCCTGCAATCGCGGGCAAAGTGCCCTATCTTATTGCACTTATGGCACTTTTGGGTGCACGGGCCATTGTGGTAAAAATGGCACTTGGTGCACTTGGGCAAGTTTCCCCTGTAGGGTTTCTTCTTACTAGTCCCCATATTGTAGACCTTGGCGACATTCTGCCTCTTGAAGGGTTGTTGTTGGTGACCATGGTTATTTCTAGATGAATCATCAACCTTCCTCTTATTATCAGACTGCCTTTCTGCGTAGGTACGGAGTTTCTGATCCATCAAGTCGTTGGCCAACTCAATTGTCTCATCTAATGTCTTGGGCTTGGAAGACTTCACATTCCCATAGATGTTATCAGGAAGTCCACAGATGTACTTGTTGATCTTCTCAGTTTCATTGGCATAAAACTTGGTACATATCAGGGTTAGCTCTTAGAAACGTTTAGTGTATGCTAGAACATCGTTCCCTTTGACCTTTAGGTTCCACAACTCAATATCTAGTTTCTGGATCTCACCTAGTGGACAATACTTGTCCGTCATTTTTTTCTTGAGTACTTCCCAAGTCATTGCATATGCCTCGGGACCTAAAGTTCTTATCTGACCGTTCCACCAAGTCAAAGTAGCATCTAACATAGTGCAGGTGAAAAACTTTACCTGATTCTCAATCGCATAACCACTGATATTGAAAACTGACTCCATCTTTTCAATCCATCGAGTTAAACCGACCACGCCTTCAGTTCCTTTGAAGTTCAAAGGTTGACATTTCAGGAAGTCAGCGTAGTAACAAGGGCGTGCAGTTTGCACATTCCTTCGGTCATCCCCGTATGAATTGTGGCTTGCGTCTGCATTGGTGAAGTTTTGCTGAAGAGCTTGATTAATCATAGCTTGGACGGATTCTAGAGTCATGTTGTTTGGGTTGGTGTTGTCAGTAGGGGTATTCTGTCCTTGCCTGGTCATAGGTGTCATGATTTGTCTAAATCACAAAAGACAAAACGTGAGGTTATAATCATGACAGAATATAATAATGTATAGATAAGACAACAACACAAAAGAGGTATATAGTATCACATAACACATCTATTTCATTCATAACTTTGAAAATTTTACATGAAATAGTTTCTGATTACATAAAATACAATACAAAAGATCTAAGGCTATGCTAGCGGGGAAAACCCCTAATACTTAACATGCATGTACAATAACCTAGCAAGATAAAATAACATAAATCACTAGACGTGACTGTCTGCACCTCCTGAAGCATCTTGGTGATCTGGAATCCTAGCATCTGGTGCTGGCTGTCTAGCTCTTCGCTGTCCTCGCAGTGCTAGCAACTCGGTCTGCATGTCGCCTATTTCTTGCCTCATGTCTCTCATCACACGGAGAGTCTCTACCATCTGTACCTGACGTCTACGGTCAGTCTCTCAAAGCGCTGCTATCTCAGCCTGCTGCATCTAAAAGCGAGTCTTATGTACCTGATGCTGTGTTTGAATGAGAGTACCCTGCAGCTATAGCTGTGTCTGATGTGCCTGGATATGGGTCTCGTGTGCATACACATGATTACGGTGGGTCTGAAGCTCCTGATGGGTCGCCTGACTCAATTTTATCAAGTGAGCCCAAGCCTCTCGGGAAGCATAAGCCTCCTCCTCCACCATCCATATTGTCTCCCAGAGAATCATCCTATCCCCCATAAGCAAATCGACCTGCTATGAGTCCATATTAACACGCTATGATATACGAGACCTACTATCTTGAGCATCCACTAGTAAGGCATACAAGTCCTGTGTATCACGCTCATGGAGCTCAGCAAGCTCAGTAACCCTAGTATTGACCTCTCCCACGGTCATAGGTGCTACCTCAGGCACTGCCTCTGCCGAATCTATCCAAGTATCCCTAATACCGTACCGAACATCTCTAATCCCCTGTCACCTCTCTTCAGTATCTACTATGCTGACAAACCCATAATCTATCCCCCGACCTCTAGTAGGTCTAGCAGTAGAACTCTCTCCAATCTTATATCTAGAGCCTAGAGTGGACAAACACAACCTCTTGTGAGGTGGCTGCTCAGACTCGGGGATATCATCCCTACGATCAACAGGTGGTGGTATGTATAGAGATGGTGGTAGTGGTGGTAGTAGAGGTGATGGTAATACGGCTGTAACTGCATCAATAAGAGCCTGAGTGGAGGCTATCCTGAGTGTCTGAACTTGGGTTGGCACCCAGATGATGGTAGTAATGGTGATGGTACAGGTGGAGGTGATAAATGTGCAGGTGGGGCCATGCACCTAGCAAGGCGCTCCCCTGCAGAGGGTGGTGATAGTGAGATAGGTGGTGATAGTGATTGAGTAGTCATGGCTAGAAGTCTCTCAACCTCTGCCTCTGGTGGAAGGGATATAGAAGCCTGAAGCCGGACAGTAATCCTAGCTCCAATGGTAGAAATGTTAGTGGAGGATGGTGGTATAACAGGCTCTGTTCCCTCAAGTGGAGAAATAGGCTCACCGGTAGGTATAACAATAGCAGAGTCGGCCAGAGCTAAGTGCTCCTCCTCCTCCTCGTCCTCCTCATCCTCCTCGTCCTCATCCTCATCATCGGCATCATCCCCAGATGAATCGCAGTCATCATCATCTCCATCATCTCCCCTGTCCATAGGATAGTCAACTGGACCATCCTCTGCCTCCTCATCTTCATACTCCTCTGGATCCTCCTCGGGATCCGACTTAGAAATATACCCAGGTGACTCAGCAGTAGGTGAATCAACAGGAGGTAATGGCTGCTCCTCAGCCGGAAACTCATGCTCATCCTCCAATGGTATATACTCAGGGTATATAGGCTCTGGCACGTAGTCAGGATCATGTGCCTGTACGAACATAGGCTCACGCTCATCCTCGTCTTGAGGAACTGGCGGTGTCTGTGGATCCTCTAGGCCTGGTATGTAATCCGGTGATGGTGGGGCTACTGGCTGCATCGGGAGTCCATCGTATCCTAATACGATGACTCGCGGAACGCCTCCATCAAATATTTCCTCATCGGCTCCCCAGAAGACTCTGCCTGGTTCAGAATCGGTATAGACGGAAGTGTAGGTAACCGCAGATGATGCAGAAGACATGACTTACTGCAAAAAGCAAAAATAACTTATATAAGTATTACTTATAAGAGAGATCGGTATGATATGTCTATAAGCTTTAATTATAAGAGTGGTCTCTATGTTATATCTATAAGATTTAATTATAAGAGTCTTATAGTAATATACGTAATATAATTTATATACACGTATATCAATCAATCATGTAAGCACTTAGTAACTACTAATGCTAAAACAATGCATGTCATGTAAGCATATATCCTGGATGCAAACAAGTAATGTATGTATGTCCCTCGCAAATCCCATTTGTGAAAACAGTGTTTGAAAATGGTTATAGTCCAGACAAAAACTTTTGACCTGGTTCTCTATAACCTTGGCTCTGATACCAATCTGTAACACCCCCAAATCTGGGTAGCAGCGGAATATAATGTATATCCGAGGGCGTTACTTCATAGATCAATAGCACAAGATATGAGAACGACCACTAAACGTGTCGTTTGAAAAAGATACATTGGATTAACAAAATACTTGTTTGTTACATAAGCTCATGGCTTCAAATTGTTCAACAGTATAAATAAAGATTTCGGTTTATAACAATTGTCCCCAAAATGTAATAAGACCCCAAATCTTTAATATGACTCTTCAATTATTGACTTCCAATGTATCACTGCACCTCGTGCCTTATTGACCTGAGAAAACATGCTTAAAACGTCAACATAAAGTTGGTGAATTCATAGGTTTATGTAAATCAATAGTAGGACCGCAAGATTTCCAAGTGTATGATTAAGCAACAAATGCAAACATCATAAAAAGTAATTACGTTTTCCTAAGCTCATGACACTGAAGCTCGACATGTATGAATGCAATAAATTGCCAATAAATGCCCGTGAATGATGTTCTAACCCGCAACATCCCAATCCGACATGGTATACGTTTGTTGTCCGGCAACCCGGCACAGTGAGCGCTACTCACCCAAACGGGGATGTCAATCCCAAATAGATCTATTTATAACATTCGCGCTCACAACCTAGTGATTGACAGTTCATGATAAAGGGCTCAGTGGGTTATCGCTACTTAGGCAAACACGTAATCATTGTATAAAATGTACACTTGCGTCCAATTTGTAAAACAAAGCATGTTCTCACCCCAAGGATGTAAATCATTTAAATAATTGTAAAACATGGGGCTATGAACTCACCTTAGTGAATAGTCCTCTGAAAATGATATTATATATATCCAAGTATGAATCACACAGTCAAATACCTAAGTAAATACGGCCAGTCTTAGTCCACAAGTTTAGGCTACAGACTCAATGTATAAACTATAATAAATTTCTAGTTTATATATACTGTTATCACTTGTGTGGTGGTGCACATGTCTATTGTATTTGTATTTATGTGATGGCTCTTGGGAAACGTATAAGCGTTGTTAATAATTATTCGTATTTATTAAGCCGTGTTTGAAACCGATTAATATCCGAATATATTATAAATCATCCGATTCGTTAAGTGTTTATAAAAATCACTTTCGTTTACAAAATACCCTTAAGTTTCTTATAATTACAAAACAACCCCTAGGTTTATGAAATATACAATATTTACATTTTAAACCCTTAAGTTTCCAAAATTACACTTTTAGTCCTCTAACTTTACAAAGTTGCACTTTAGGTCCTTTAATGTTTGAAACAGTCCCTTAAGTTCCAGGAATGATAGAAACAGTCCCTATACTTTTAAAATTAGTCATTGACAATTTTGACCCTATATTTTACAAATTAACACTTTTAGTCCCTTAACTTGTAAAAATCACATTTCAACTCCAATTAAGTTCTAACCAATGACATTATGTTTTGTTAAGTTCCAATAAGTCAAATAAGCTGTGGTCAGCCTATAAATAATCTCAGACGAGCTTATTTTGGCTTATTGAGCTTATTGGACCCGTTAAGGTCCAATAGGTTATCCAAGGGTCCAATTAAGATTTCAAAGGCACTTAAGTTCTCATTAAGCCTATTTAAGTTTGTTTAAGCTAAAAATAAGCCCAGGAGAGCTTATTAGAGCTTATTGGGCTAGTGAGCCCAATAACTCAAACCCGAAATACATTTAAAAGGTTTTCTTAGCATTTTAACTTATTTCTTAGACTTATTAAGCACATTAGGGTCTGTTTACTTAGTCAGCTTATCCAATAAGCTAATAAGCTGGCTATTGGGCTTCTTGGGCCTAATAGGAACCCGAATAACCCTTTAAGCTTTTTGGCTCATTCATTTAGGGTCTATTAGTGTTATATTAGGTCCATTAAGCCCAACAAAACCTTATAAGTTCACCAATAAGCTGTTTTAAGCTTATTGTGAGCTTATGGCTTGCGGTGGACTCGCTAGTAGGCTAATGAGCCCATTAAGGGTTCGACTTGCTTTCCTAAGGTATTTAGGGTTCGTGTGAAACTAATAAGCACCCCTAGTCCCTTAATAAGCTCGTAGGGCTTATTTATAAGTCGTAGGCTCATGGGTCGTGGCCTGTTGGGCCTCTTAGTGGGCTGTTAGGCCTAATATGACCCGAACTCACTCCCTTGGTTCACTAGCTTTGATTCTAGGGTTTTAAGAATCTCGTTTAGCACTAGTTAACATTTATTTATCGTTATTACTCACATGCATTCGCTAAATAAGCTATCATACGCCTTCCTAAGCCAAGTGGTTTTGTTTACATCGAATGTTTACGTATAGGATTTATGTTTTTAACAAAAATAAGCTCATGAACACCTTGGTTATCATTCATAGGTTTCTGTGAACGTTTAATCCTTAGCTTGATATTTAATCGTGTTTCATTCATGTTAGCACCACACAAGGCATATTATATGCTTAATATAGGTGCGTGAACCATGCATGGGTCGAACCATGCATGTTCACACTCACGTATGTTTTCCAATTGAAATTTACGTGACATATCAACTAGACAAGAAAATGACGAATGAAAATATGACACGAATGGTTATATTTCGAGACTTACAAAGGTCCTAGTCCTTGGTTGTGGATTATGAAGTACACACGAGATGTATACACCCAAACGTGTATAATACTCAAGCTTCAAAGCTTGTATACCCAATTTCTTAGCTCGTGATTCCTCTTGATATCCTTATACTCGATCTTAAATGTATCTTGAATCCTTAGAAGCAAATGTGGGTTCGTATATGGTTCGGTTATTATGAGCCGAATGAAATAAAGAGTAATGTAGAGAGTTTAGCTTTGAGAAAGAGTTTGGAAGTTTTAGAAAATGTATTAAGTGAACTTGTAAGTATGTATTTATAGGCACATTAGCTAGTTAGTCCCTCTTGGTCCTCACTTAGCTAGAAACGAACCATATGGGGGCGGTTTAGAGGGTTCCTAGTTAATCTCCCATGGTTTCTTGATAAACCACTTAAGTACAAGTTTTAATTACTCAAATGTTGTACAAGATTTGCTAGATACTTGAAATCTTAAGGATTTTGTGTGTTTGATCATGCTTAGCCGCGACACAAAGGAAATAAGGAAGAAAAATGGTTATTAACCATTGGGTAATTGGCTAGTAGGAAACATTTAGGACAAGTATTAATTAAACCAAGGATGTACTAGTACTTTTAAGGATAAGAGATTTTGTTAGCTAGCAAATCACCAAGGACGAATGGTTTGTGGTTTTTAACTCATATTCGGCCCTAAATGGGTTTGTAACACAAGAATTTATCAAATTTGTGTTTAAGGATTTAAATGTGGGTATTGGTTTGAGTCTAGGTAAGTCTAGGTATTTCCGGGGTGTGTCCAAATGTATTTTATTGCGAAACGTAAACCTTTTACGTGACCAACAAAAATAAAATACGCAAAGTTAATAATTATTTTCTTAATAATTATTTATTACTTTGTTGATGTAAACCTTAATTTATTTGATGACCGTTTACATTAAATGATTATTTCTAGTCTACGCGATTTAGCTTAAAAGTCAATTTAAAAGTAAACACGTATCGGACCAAAATAAATAGTGACGAATATTAGGAGTCGTAAAATGACCTGAAATTGAGAAATGTTACAGTCTCCACCCGTTAAAAGAGCTTTGTCCTCAAAGCTTAAGACCTTGTAGTGGATGACGAAGCCTGGTTTGTGAAGAGTTGTGGGTATTTCTGTTTGAACGAATCTTCGCGTTCCCAGGTGAACTCAGGACCTCTCCTAGAGTTCCAGCGAACCTTAACCAATGGTATCCGGCTTCGCTTCAATCGTTTGATCTCCCGTTCCATGATTTCAACGGGCTCTTCCACAAACTGGAGCTTATCGTCAACGTGAATTCCTTCTAACGGCATGACTAGTGGTTCGTCAGCGTAACATTTCTTCAGATTAGACACATGGAAAGTATGATGAACTCTGCTCAATTCTTGGGGAAGTTCCAGCTTGTAGGCAACTTTCCCAACTTTGGCTAGCACCTTAATGTATTCCGGACATGGCACAATATTTAAAGGAAAACATACAGAATTTAAAACTAATCCTCTCTAGATAGGAAGGATGAAGCATAATTCTATGCAATCCTAATAAGTAATAAGCTCAGAATTCAAATAAGCAAAATAGGTCAAAACTGTCTAACCAAACAGCCTATAGAGGCACTTTTGAGCTTATTTTTAAGCAAATAGATGGATCCTTATGACTTAATAGGCTATATCACTTAAAAGCTTATACAATAAGCTACTAAAATCAGCAAAGAAAATTGAGTTTAAAACTCAAATAAGCTACTAAAAAGGCTTATGAAAAAGCTTGTGACACTCAGTGTATGCTGAGTTTTGTTTTTTTTTGAAAAGACAAAAGGGCTTTTTGCAGGCTCAAAATAAGCTAGAATAAGCTGACTAAAATGCAAAATAAGTTAAAACAAATAAAATCTATACTATAAACTACTTATGCAAACAAATTCAAAACCTAATTCTAACTTTAACTTAACTAAAAGTAAGATTGAAAAGTGGACTTTTTGAAAATTTAAACAAAAACTACTTAGACAGATTTGAGCCAAAACACAAATGACAAAAGAAACTTTAACCTACTGGTTTCTACTGCATTTTGACAACCTAAACAACACCAAAATGACACTTAAAAGCTATTTAAAAAGTCTTAATCAAATAAGCTTTATAAAATTGTTTTGAACCTACAGTTTCAAACACCTTATAGAAAAAACTTAAAAACAAGCTTTCAAACTTAAAAACTCTTAAAAACCGCTTATAATGACTTAAAGAAAGCTTTCCAAAGTTGGCTAAGTGACTCAAACAATATTTTAAATAGTTTTGACCACTTTGACCCTTAAACCAAACACCCCTTTAAGTTTTCATAATCCATTTTAAGGTGATTATTGATGATTTAAACTAAGTATTTTGAACACAAATAGCAAGCAATGACTAATAAGCAATTTTAAACAAATTCCAACCAAGAATAAGCACTTGATATAAGCAACAATAATTAAGCAGTACTAAGCTAAAATGGACAGTTTTTTGTAAAAACACAAGTAAATGACATGTAAGCAATCAAAAAGCATAAATAAGCAATAATCATAATAATAAGCAGAATAAGCTAGTAAAAGACAGTAAATGAAGCATGTTGAGTGCAACAGAAATAAGCAAAATGAAAAAGAAGAACTCACAAATCCCCTTTGCTCAAAACAAGGGGGAATTAAGCTCTTAGGAGTGGTCTACAAATCTCAGTTGTTTTAAACAAGCGGTGTAAGTCCTAAGCCCATCCCTTTTTTGGTATTTATCATCCAATATCAGCTGAGGTATGTAAAAGTGAGTTATTTTAGTTTTTTATAATTGTTAAGATAGATAGGAAAATACCAGCTTTTTATGATTATGGTTGATTCGTCATAAATCTATGGGCTACGTGATCTTAAATTTTAATATTTGGAAAATTACCATTTTACCCTTGAGTGTCAAAGGTTATAAAATGATAATTCTTCACAAATATATATACGTATAATACGGTTATTAACGGGAAGTATGAGGCCCGGGTTGGGAAGTCCCCATAACTCGACTGATGAAATTGAAACCACGTTTGATGTTCGGACAATGATTTGAATTGGAAACAAAAGTTGGTTTGATTATCTACTTTTAAAAATTAAAATTAACAGATTCTAAGAATTAAGCATGAAGACAAATAACGGGAAATCAAAATTTAACTAAAAACGCAAAACGGGACCACTAAACGGAGGTCAAAAACCCTAAATTTCTAAAAAATAAACCTAACTTAAAATTTTCTTTTTAAATGGACTCTATTTGACTAAAAAGTAAGTTTAAAGAAAACTAGAACAAAAACGGAGTTGAAATGAACTTTTAAACACGAAAAACGAAAATGGGGACAAATCCCGTTCTTTAAAAATCAAAATTTTACAAATTAGACCCTATGAGAGCAAAACTAATTTTCCTATGAACTTTATGATAAAAGAAAATTTTCTAAAAAAATATATTTTTTTGATTATTTTTCTATTTTTTATGATTTTTTAAAGTTTTTAATGGAAATAAATGTTTAAAAATACTAAACGAACTATAAAAATTCTAGAAAAATTACAGAAAATAGCTTATACTAATTGAAACCTAGGAGAAATAAGCTTTTAAACACAGCTTATCAAATAAGCCACGAAATAAGCTGAAACAGCTTAATAGGCTTATAAGGACTAAAAGTGTATAAAGAATAAATGTTGCAAGTGTATAACGAAAAAGACCCAAGGGCGCAGTGGTAATGTGTATGTTATAAAGGTTGAGAGTGTTGAGGTCGGGGGTTCGAGTCTTGCTCACTCCCGACTTCCACTTTCCCCTTTTTTTATTTTCAAAAACTTATAAAAGCAAAGTTGTTAATAAGCTAAAAATAAGCATTTTTAATAAAAGCAACTTTTATTGAAAAGCCCTAATAAGCTAGAAATTAGCTGAAAACTTAACAGATTACACTACTTGCATATTTTTGGCTTTTTTCAATATTTTTAAAACTAAAAGCTACTTTAAGCTGACTAATTTAACAATAAGCTGAAAGCAATGAGTGATAAGCTAATCTTAAAACTAACATTATCCTAATAAGCTAAATTTAGAAAGAAGAAAGCAAAATTATTAAGGGATAATGCTTAAATAAACTTAGTGAACTAACTTAACAGTTAGTACTGTTAGCTTTGAGCTTAACTTTTAATAAGCTAATAGATCCTTATGGACTATTAGCTTATACACTATTAATCTACACCTATCAAATTATCTAAATCTACTTTTGAAAACTATTTTGAAACTCAAGAGCTTAATGAAAAAGGCTTGTGAAAATGGATAGTTTAAACAGTTTATACTGTCTTTGAAATTTTTTTTTTTAAAAAGAAAAGCTAAACAGCTGATTTTGAAAGCTAAAACAGATAACAATTTAAGCTATATTTGAAAAACTAAATCTAAACTAATGACATATAACCTATAAGCTATCTATATTCTAAAAATCAAAAGCTGAATTCTATTTTAACCTACTAAAACTTAAGCCTAAAAATGTAACTTATCTAATTCTGCTGATGCATTTGACAAGTATATGACCACAATTCAAAATCTACTGATGCAGTACTTTTGACACTACCCTAACATGCAAAACTTAAAACTAAAACTTAATAACTCAAAATGCAATTAATTGAAATGATTTGAGCTTAATATGTAAAACTTACACTTAACAGACTTGATTAATTATTAAACCAGCTTATGAAAACTAAACTACCTTAACCTATCTTATAAAACTGACATTAACAAACTTAGATGAAAGATTTTTAACCAAAAACTAACAAATGGCCTCAAACAGCACTAACCTTTGGTTAGTGCTGTTGACCCAAACACCCCTTTAACTATTTCAAAATCCATTTAAACTTGTAGTTTTGAAATCTAATAAACCAAACTCAGATACCAGATAGCAACTAGCTTAAAACAAGTCTAATAAGCCTAAACTAACAACTAAATAAGCCAGAATCTATAAGCTACGATTTATGCTACTTGTTTTTGGTTTTTTTATGATTTGTAAAGTCAAAATAAGTAAAACTAGAATTTATACTTCAAAACTGAAAATAGATGGTAAAACATAATCAATAAGCACAAAGAGACAATATTAAGCACTATTAAACTAGTTATAAGCTGAAAATAAGTAAATGCAAGATTTAAACTAAGAAACTTGAAATTTAAAGAGAGTTTACCTCTGCCTTAGCTAAACAAAGGCATTTAAGCTCAAAAGCTGTCTACAAGCTCTAGCTTATCAATGATAAGCTAGTAAAAGTCCATATGAGCTCATCCATTGCTAGCTCATCTTCCTTAAGTCTAAAATCCATAAGCTAAGGTTACTTAAGCTGAATTTAAAGTTTGAGTAGATTAAAGCTTAATAGAGCTCAATTACAAGCTTAGAGACTTGTAAGAGCTTATAAGAGCTTGTAGTGAGCTTATGAAACAGTAGCATCAATATTTGAAAGAGATAAGAGCATATAAGTGAAAAACAACTTATAAAAATAGTTGAAATTTAGAACACGAATTAAACTTTTAAAACTGAATTTCATTAATATGAAAGAGAATACATTATATTGAAAAGAAAATTACATGAGTTGATTACAATAAGCTGATTAAAACAGTAAATAAGCTAAAGCTAAAATTACACTACTAAAAATCTAAAAGCTACTCAAGACCCCTTTCATGTGTGTGAATGTGAGGCTATTTATAGCCTTCTTCTGAAGCTTCTAGGTCCAAAATCAGTTACATGCTCCCAATCCATCCTGTCCTTCAATCATTAACAATCATTGGAAGCTAAATCTGGGCTGTTGGATTAGATTGAAGGGCACACGGATTGCCAGCGTGGCATCCGTGTGTCAGAAGCCTTTGTGCTTTTTTTTGTGAGTAACTTGGGTGTAAAAATCCCTTCCTCCTATGTGTTTCTTCTCAAGCTCACGTGGCATCCTTTGTTGGGCTTGGCCACTCAAAACTCATGAGTGGCGTTTGTTGCTGCCAAGGTGTACTATATCACTTGAATTGAACTTCCACGTTATTAATTTGCATTTGCCCTCTCTTTTTTACTCGTGGTAATTTGCATTTACTTATAAGAGGGCGCGTATGATTTGTGTTGACCCGGGGCTTTGACTTGGGTATTATAAAAGGGAAATAGGCCTTAGGTTGTTATAGATAACGGGCCAAAGATGTATAAGGGTTAACACCCGTTTAAAGTTAAGGACCATTTTTGTAATTTTGGACTTTATGAGGGACTGATTTAGGAATATTTGGAGTTTTTGTCTTTTTGTGGTTTGACTTAGGTTGACCAAAGGTTGACTTGAGTTGACCACTTTTAGCTTTTGATAGCTTTCTTCCGGCTCTTTGCGTGCTCTTCCGTTCCCGTGTTCATGTTTGCCCGGTTTTAACCGTTTTCTTGTGATTTTTGCAATATCCGCACCTACACAATCACAGAGACAAAACAAGCAATATTCAAGCATTTAAAGCACAATTTTGTCTTTTTAGGGCTATTTTTGATATAAAATGGATATGTGTTTTCACACATATCAGGTATGTGTAATTAAACACATACCAAAATCCCCCATACTAAACGATTGCCGTGTCCTCACGCAATGCCGTAAGTAAACACTTAGAAAACCAAGAATCTCAATCCCCTCGACTAATTACCTCGAAAAGTAGCTAAGTGTTCATCGAGGAGAATTAAAGAATCAATAGTTTAGAAAAGCCCTGTTTTGACCATTTTTAAATATTCACACTTATTCCGACACATATTTTTGTATTTTTCCTTTTTCTTATTTTTTTGTACTTTTCATTTCAAGCAACTAACTAACGTGTTTGACTTTCGTTATTTTATAACTTTTAGGGATCATAGAACAAGAAACATTTCAATCCTAAAATGCCCCAAAAATGATAAATTCATCATTCTTGACTTTTCACTTATCCCAAACCAACCTTAAAAACGAAATCACCGTTAAATATAAGTTAAGATGCTAACACTACTCATACTTGTAACTTGTGAACATTTCTCTCCCGGCAATTATTATATCTTAGGTGAATGTGCTTATTTCGAATTTCAACCATGGATCAACCGTTTTGCAAAATTTGTATGCTTCACGTTCCACCCAAAAAGTAATGAGTTTGAAGGCGAGATCATCCCATGTAGCGACTTTCGTCTCGGCACATCCCAACCTTACAGCTAAGTGACCAGGCTTTTGACACCCCACAGAGACTAGTATCGAGACTCACGGACCTTCGGTTTCAAAACCCTTGGATTCCCCGTTTATACATAAAATCATAACTTAAAATGAAATAGTCTTAGTTCAAAAGTATACTTAAATTTAAGAAAGAGAGATTTTCCCTATATTTATTAAATCACACATATATTACACTTAATATAATTATTCATCCTTTAAACTAAGGAAATCCTCGACCTTTTAGAAGGCTGCAACATCGGTTGTGAGCCGGCAAGATGCATCAAACTTTTATCAGTCTCGGATAATTACTATGTGCCTTATTTAGAAGACTGCAACATCGGTTGTGAGCCGGCAAGATGCAGTAAACTTTTATTAGCCCACTGATACGCTGGATAAATATATACTAATATATAATATCACAAGAGCAATTAAGAAAATTCCCTAAGGAAATTTTCACTCTTTAAAATATATAAAATATAAAATATATAAATATACGTAAGTTTACCGAGAAAGTAATGATACCCCCTAGGGGATCGTTTTCCCAACGATTTGAGACATTGAAACACTGCTTAATATTGGGATACTGATTTGAATGGTTTCGATAGTATGTATTGGGTTTTCTATAAAACTATAATTAAAAAACAAGCAATAAAAACAATTAAAGCACTTAACAAATAACGAGAAACAAATAAAACGCAACAATTAAGCAAGTAAACTAAATTTAACTCCTAAAAATGTAAACTAAATTTCTAAATCTAAGATAGGACAAAAGAAAATTTTAGGAAAAATAAAAAACATTTTTTAATTATTTTTTGAGTTTTAATTATGGAACTAAAAACTATATTAAACTAAATTAAATTAAATAAAAATATCAAATAATTGAAACTATATTTTTCCTAGGTAAAATAAGTAAAAAGAAAATTTTAGAAAAAAGAATCACTATTTTTGGCTATTAGATTTTAGGATATATGAATTATCCTAAAATTTACAAACTAATAAAAAAGCTTAAAATTATAAAAACTATTAAAAATATAAGCCTAAATTTTTTTATAAAAAGTTAACTAGAAAAAGAAAAAGATGAGAAATTTTATAAAAATAAAAGCCCTAATTTTTACTTTTTAATTAAACTTTAATTAAACTAATTAAAAATTAAACCTAATTATTAAAATTAAAATTAAAAACTAACTAAATACTTAACTAAGGACTAACTATGCAAGGACTAAAGGACTAACAATGAAAACAAAAGGACAAACGGGGGATAAACTGAGTTAACTAACACATGAGAAAGTTACAAAACCTAACCTGAAGGCCTAACACCGATACACTGTCCTAAGTCCCTTTAGAGCTAAACATAATTGAAAATATATATAAAGAAGTGCTGTATTAATAAAACTTATAAAGAGCAAAATTAAAGAAAAGTTGGGAGAAAAACTTTAATAAAAGCATAATAAGCTGAAAACCACTAATAAGCTCAAAAGAGCTATCAATAAAGCTGCCTTCAGAAGTGGGTTTCCGCCTTGGATTTTACATAAAAGCTTGTAAAAAGCTCAATTTGAAAAAGTAAAGGTGATCTACATGCTTTATGATTTTCACTAATCTAAAAATGAAAAGTAAATTGTGACCTAGAAACAGATTAATCTAACTAAAATATGAAGGATTTAATCAATGCTCAACTCAAGAAACATAAGACAAAAAGCCAAAATCCAAATAACTCAAATTCTCATAACTATTTCAGAATATGAAAGCTTTTGCAAACTACTTAAATACTTTATTGACTAAATAACTGATCCTAAAATCACTCCTTAAGACTAGAATCAAAAATTTAAACACTAATCCTAATCCTACCTACTGTTTTGGGCTTTAAGGAATTATTGTGACATTTAAAGCAAATTAAGAACTAGCAATATAATATAGAAAATGGAAATTAAGACCCTATTCTAAATAACTGAGACAACTCAATATCCTACTTAATTTTAAAGCCTAAAACTAATGTTTCCAACTAAAAAATGGAAACAAAAGTGACAGCAGTGGTAACTGTGTTACCACTGCTAGTGTAAATGGCAAAGGACCAAAGCAAAATGTGCAGATACCTTGTGGTTACCACTGCACTACACACTCTATTTGAGTGTAAACACAAAACAAGCAAGAACCAAACCTTATATGGTTTGGTTCAAAATTGCACAACTGAAATTCTATGAAAATTCCCCTGGTGCAGGAACACTAAAATAAGCTCAAACTCTTTAAATTTTTAAACACTAACTTGTGAAAACTCTTTTACTATGTTATATTTAACTAAATTAAAGTTGTCTCAAAAGGTTTGGTCACAAAACTTATGACTTTGATAGTCACATAAGCTTAAACTAAAACACTCCTTTAACTCATTGACAGATTTAATAAAAACTTTGGGGATGAATTCTAACTTATTAACCTATGATACCAGATGATTAACAGCTTTTAACTATCTTAACTAACATAGATCTAGACACCGGATTAACTAGAAGATCAAAAGACTAACTAAACTATGCCTATCTGTATATTTTTGGTTTTTTATGTTTTATGAAAAATTATTTTTTAAAACTATGATCTAAACTATTATAAGCAAAAACAGATAAGCTAATATGATTAATAAGCAAGATGAAACACAAATAAGAATAATAGCAGGACAGATAAGCAATCAAATAATCATAGTAATGTCTAATTTAATGCACATGAGTTAAAACTAAACTAGAATTTAAATGACATTAAAAGTAAAAGAAGACTTACAATTAGCCTAGCTCAACAAGGCTGCTTGCTAGGGTAAAAGTACATGGGTAAGCCACTTCCAAATTAAGCTCCCTTCCAAAATCTACAATCCATTAAATCCAAGGTAAAATAGGTATTTTGAAACAAGGCGGTTTTTTAAGAGTAAAAGTATTATTACGTAGGTTTTAGCTCTATTCATGAGCTTATAGACACATAAGCTGAATTGAGCTTGAAAAATGAGCTTATTGAGACTGATTTTAGCTATGAATGAAATAGGAATTAAGGAACATTTAAAAGCAAACACTGAATTATTTAACTAAAATCTTTGATTACAATCTATATAAAAAGGATTTACAAGATTAAAAAAAACGAATTACAATAAGCAAAATTCTATAAGCTACCCTAGGTGAAAAAACTAGAAAAGAAAAAGATATTTGTATGTGTGAGTTGAGATCTTATTTTTAGCACCATAGTGAAGCTTCTAGGCCCTTGAGTTTGTTAGAGGCGCCCATCAATCTCAGCCATCAAATAAACCAATCATTGGGGCTAAGTTTTGAGCCGTTGGATCACTAAGTGACCTCACACGGATTGCCAAGCTGGCAATCCGTTAGAGGCTTACTTGTGCTTCTTTACTGAGTGATTTAGCACAAAAACCCACATCCTTGTGTGTTTTCCTTGCTCTGACGTGGCTTGATCAAGAGAGTGAGCTACTAAAATCCTTTGATTAGACTAATTTGTCCCTGACATCTTGTTAATGAGCTCTTGAATTGACCAATAGAGCCCTCAATTCCCATTTGCCCTCTCTTTTACCCTGGATGGTGAAACGGGGAAGAAAGGTGAACAGTAACACCTTTCGCGCCCAATTTTGTTTAACTGAAAGAGTAAAATTCAGTTGAAGTTTGAGGTATTGACATTACTAGCCCCTCTCTTTCTTAATCCCATTTGTAGTATAAATCAGGTTTGGGAATTTGCAAGATTGGTCCCTGTGGTTTATAAAAAGATTAATGGACTAGGGTTTTGGGCTAAGTAATGGGCTTTGGTATCCGGGTAGGGTTATTTAGGGTTTTGAGGCCCAATAAGGGTTTAGGGACTATTTTTGGACTTTTCTAAAAGTTGAGAGGTTATTTTGAAACATTTTGGGTCTTGTTGACTTTTGTTGTTAGGATTTATGTTTTCCTAATTTGGTACCGACAATACAAATAGTTAGTACTGATAGTTATAGTTAGTACCGACAGTACAAAATGTAAGTACTGATCAAATAGT
>BQNB010015476.1:4545-73198 GCA_026074375.1 Tanacetum coccineum
TGTGGATGTTGCTTCACAACACTTCCAAGTATAGCCTTTATAACTACTTTTTTTAGTATAGCGTTTGACTTATAATTAAAAAGTGATATTGACCAGCGCGAACTCAACCCTCAAATATGTAAACAAATACAAACATGTATAAATACACAACAAGGGACGAAATTACGCGCGACCAATGAAACCGGAAGCAATATAGAGTGTTCCCGGGTCGTTAAGTCCCAACGAGGCTAAAATGGAAAATCGAGAGACGATTGATAATTGATGTTTGAATATGACAAGGAATGATTGGGCACTAACACTGAATAAGCAAATGCACATAAAAATAAACAAAGAACAAAAGCTGGAACAAGATTAAAATCTAGAAATGGCAAAAACACTTAAAACTTTTACATTAAAACACAAATAAGCTCAAATAAACTTAAGACAAATTAAATAAGCTAAACTAACTCTAAATAAGCAAATTCAAAAAGCAATTAAGCTAAATTAAACAAGATAAACTCAACAGTACTAACAACAGTACTAACAGTTTTAACTACCAGTACTAACTTGGAGTTAGTACTGCTAGCTTTAAGTTAGTACTGTTAGCTTAAGGTTAGTACTGCTAGGCTAACAAAACATAAATAAACAAGAAATAAGCAAATAAGCTAAAACAGAAGTTTAACTACCCAAAATAAGCACTTAAGCATAAGGATAAGCAAACAGAATAGACTATAATGATAAATAAGCTAGAAATGGTAAAAACACTTAAAACTTTTACACTAAGACATAAAGAGCTCAAATAAGCTGAAGACAAATCAAATAAGCTAAACTAACTCTAAATAAGCAAAATCAAAAAGCAATTATACTAAGCAAAGCAGGAGAAACTCAGCAGTACTAACAACAGTACTACCAGTATTAACTAACAGTATTAACTTGGAGTTAATACTGCTAGTTATAAGTTAGTACTGGTAGCTTAAGGTTAGTACTGTTAGTTTTGATGAAGCAAGAAATAAGCAACTAAGCTAAAACAGGTATTTAACTATCCCTAATAAGCACTCAGTAATCAGAATAAGCAACTATAATAGACTATAATGATAAAGAAGCTAGAAAACTAAAACTGATAAACTCTTGAAATTATTTTGAAAAGGCAAATAGTTCTACTGAAGACAGTAAACTAAAATTGGCTTAATCTACTCTAAAAAGCTAAACCAACATTAAATAAGTAGAAACAATAAACTAATAAGCTAAAATGAACCACCAGTATTAACAGTTTTAACTAACAGTACTAACTTGAAGTTAGTACTGGTAGTTATAAGTTAATACTGCTAGTTTTAAATGCCCAAAAAATGAACTAGCAGTACTAACTAATTATTAGTACTGTTAGTTCAAAATATACCTTAAAGTTTCCAAAAATCATTTTTATTTCAAACTTATTAAAAACAGATTATCAAATAACAAATTAAAACACTTATAAGCAATTTTAAATCACGAATAAGCCCTAAATAAGCACAAAAAGCACTCTGCCTTAAATAGAAAGTAAGAAAAAGAGAGAGACTAACAAAACCCTTGCTCAAAAACAGGTCAAATAATGAATCTACAAGCTCTACTTGCATAAAAACAAGCTATGAGATCTATAGCCCATCCAAACTGGCTTATCATCCATAACATAACTGAGGTATATTTGAGAGTGATATTTGTGTTTTCTCTTACTACTTAACGTTTATCTTTACTTAATGAAAACAACTATAATAAGCTGTGGTGAGAGCTTTTTGGAACACAAAACAATATGATATGAAACTTAACACTGTAAATGTAAATTGACTTAAAAACTTCAAACGTGCATTTATCTTGAAAGTGTTACAAAGCTTGAAAGTAAAAAGCTAATAAATGACTTAAATTTAAACTAAGATTAAAAACTAATTAGTTACTAAAAACTAAAAACTAGATGCCTCAAAGGCTTACAAAAAGCTCTATTTATAGCCGAAGTCTTGGACTTTCAGCTTGTGCTTCTTTGGAGAGCAAAAACGAAGTGTGCTTGTTGTGTGAGGTAAGTCCTAAAGCAAATCCCAGCCTTCAAATTCATTTGTGCTTCTTTGGAGAGCAATCTCAGCCATTATAGATAACTTGGGGAAGGTGAGGAGTTGCCAACATGGACTTTATACACAGGTAATGGTTTTAGTAGGGTGATAAATGATTTTGGCTAGGGTTTTGAGTGGTTTTTGCAGGGGAGAAGGTATGGGAGGACATCCAAGTTGTACCTGGGTTTGTTGGGCGGGAAATGAGGCTTTTGGGGAAGTAGGCAGTTTTGGTCCCCTAAAGTCTTATAACTTAAATGTAATCTCTGCCCGGTTGGCAGTTATAGTCCCTCATCTTGTTATTTTAGTAATACAACTTGAGGCTTGGCAGTTTTAGTCCCTAAAGTTGTATTTTCTTCATTTCGATGACTTTTGACTTTGTCCTTTCCATTCCGTGCTTGGATTTGTTTGCTTTTTGGCTTTCTTTTTGTTCCTTTTGGTTGAATATCCGTTTCCTGCACAATACAAATGCAAACATACAAATACAATGTATTTTTGGTACGTTTTTAGACGTTTAAGATCGTTTAGAATGGAAAATGGTATGTGTAATTAAGCACATACCAAGAACCGAATGAGGGGTAGTCTATTTTATACGTTGTTGTAATATGTACATTATAATGTAGTGACTAAAACTATAACTTAGGCTTGTATATTCAGTAACTATATACTTCACATTCGGATTATATAAACCTGACACACTTTCTCCCAAATTTTCCTAACTTAAATCAATTGATGCCCCCAAAAATCTCAATGTATTTGAAATTTTTGCTGGGGGAGAAAAGTGATTTAATTTATGAAAATCTGATATAAAAAGTGACTTTTAAACCTCAGTGTAGGGCTCATCCGTATGACCAAACTATTCGAATATCGATGCACACTAAAGGGGGAGCGAAATGGTATATGATGAGCGAAAAAACATACTAAAAACCGACCCCGTTATTTACTTAATCGGAGATTATAAGATGTATGGTTAGGTACATGTTCCCATGATCCTGCCAGAGCCGGAGGGATCTACCCAGGGACAATCCACTAGTTAGTGTAGAAGTCCTTAGGTATGATTACAAAAGGAGTAATGTGAGAATAAGGGAATAGTGCGGACTGAGATGGAGCTAGTACTGGAACATACCCAACAAGGTACCAGTAATGAAGTCTTGGTAAGCACTGAAGGGGTTGAAGAATGAACAAAAATGTTAAGATAAAGGGTGAAAAGAAAGCAGCCCTCCTTTAACATTAGGCAAAGACCGGGTTAACACATATGCTGTTAGAATCACATGGTTGATTGCTGACATTGAAGGCAAGTATCATAGACCCAGTGATATGCTGCACAACCCTCCCCAACCACTCAAGATCCCTCAAAGGGTTCTTGTTTTATTTCTCATGGAGATTAATACATTTCTATCGTCTTTCTTACTCCGAGTTAGACGATATTGAAAAGGTGGCAGTCTGCTCTAGCCTCCGACTACTAAAAACCAAAACACATTCTTTGTTACTTGCGCTCATATACTCAAATGTTTGCTTCATTGCATAAATTAAATTATTCATGCATTTTTGCATTCATATTTCATTCATGCTTCTTTGGCATTTTAACTTTCAAATTATTAAGAACAGAAAAACTTCGCTTTAAAGAATCAAGTTACAAATTTGAAGCTTTTTCTAAAAAATTGTTGACTTAGTGATTGAAATGTGCACGTTTGATTAGGTGATTAAAAGCTGTGGGGAAAAAGCCACAAGTTACTCATATAAGCTTTAGAAGAATCTTGCTCAGCACATAAACTTATATTTAACTCTATCACTTCTTGTTCTTCACCTTGTGAAAGCTTAGCCTACAATTGAGGAATAGCAAGGGCTCATACACACCCGGTCGAGTCAAAATTATTCTCATTTCTACTCCATTGAGGAAAGTCGAAACTGTACAAAAACACTTATTTTATTTTTGAAATATTTTAAATTTTTATTTCTTTTTTTGTTGGTATTTGCAAAAATTTGGGGTGGTAAAAAAAAAACGGGATTACTTGATAACAACGGATGCAGGCAAATCAAATCGAAGACCCCCCCCCCCCCGACTAGAGATAAACATGTCCTCGATGTTTTTGAAAGGGGCACCTACGTAAATCTAAAGGCCGGTTTTATTAGTGTGCCAAAAGATAAAACGTTAGTCGATTTAGATTTGGATACTGGATTCCCAATAATGAGATGAGGATTTGAAAACTTTTATAAAATTAACATAGCACGAGAGTTCTTCACAATCCGGGCAATCCTGGATAATTAACAACACAAAACACGGGAAATGGAAAAGGTGAGCCTCCACACAACAAGAAAACACTTATTCATTTTTACACAATACTACGATAAGCATGGGGTGCCTCCCACGAAGCGCTTGTTTAAGGTCACTATGCTTGACCCGTTACTTGAATTTATTGGACATTTGGATAGTTTGGAGATCGGGACTACCAATTGTGTGTAACGTCCCCTCCAAGTAGTGCTTTAAACGATGACCATTCACTTTGAAATTTGGCCCAGAGTTTTGAGATAACTCGATGGTGCCGTACGGGAAAACTTGTGTGATAGTGAATGGTCCTGACCAGCGGGTTTTAAGCTTTCTGTAGATATTCTTTTTATCTTAGAGTTAGAGGAGGACTCCGATCTATCCAACGTTGAAAACGCTGGTTTTTATTCTTGCATCATGGACTCTTGGTTTCTCTTTATAGTTAATGGTTTAGTAGGCTTGATCACGAAAGTTCATTTAGTTCTGCAGTTGAATTCCTGTGATCACCCGCAGTTTGAACATCAAAATTTGTATGTTTGAGGGCCCAGTAGGCTTTGTGCTCTAACTCGATCGGTAGATGACATGCCTTTCCATACACAAGCTTATACGGAGTGCACCCGATGGGTGTTTTGTAAGCTGTGCGGAAGGCCCAGAGAGCATCATCTAGTTTGTCCGACCAGGAGGCACGATTTTCTCCCACGGTTCTCTCAAGAATACGCTTTAAACCACGATTTGACACCTCAACTTGCCCACTTGTTTGTGGGTGATACGCGGTGGAGAGACGATGAGTGACTCCGTACTTAAGCATGACCTTTGAAAATTGGTCATTGCAAAAATGGGTACCGCGATCACTTATGATTGCACGAGGGGCACCAAATCGAGAAAAGAGAGTTTTCAAAAATTTGCAAACAACTCGGGCATCATTGGTGGGGAGCGCTTTTGCTTCAACCCATTTTGACAAGTAGTCAACAGCCACGAGTATGTACTTGTTCCCTCTTGAAGACGGGAACGGCCCCATAAAATCAATGCCCCAGATGTCAAAGATTTCGCAAACTTGGATGGAGTTTTGTGGCATCTCATCACGTTGCGTAATTTTTCCTTGACGTTGACAAATGTCACAACGGGTGACAAAGTCATGGGCATCCTTGTAGATGGTGGGCCAATAGAATCCTGAATCGAAGATTTTTCTTGCTGTGTAATTGGCACCATAGTGTCCCCCAGTAGGTCCACTGTGGCAAGCTTTGAGAATGTCTAAAGCTTCTTGCCCAGAAACACAACGTCTTATCACCTGATCAGCACAGATCTTAAACAGGAAGGGGTCATCCCAGAAATAATGTTTGACATCCTTGAAGAATTTATTTTTTTGTTGGGATGTCATTCCCTTGATAACGAATTTCCCCGCATGGTAGTTTGCAAAATCTGCAAACCATGGGGTACTTTGATCTTGAAGAGCAATAGAACCAAGAGTTTCGAGAGGAAATGCTTCATTGATTTCTTTGTTCTCGAGTTTGTCTTGATGCGGATTTTCAAGTCTGGACAGATGATCGGCGGCGAGATTCTCAGCTCCTTTTTTGTCTCGAATTTCAATATCAAATTCTTGGAGCAATAGGATCCACCGCATGAGTCTTGCCTTAGCATCCTTCTTGGCAAAGAGATACTTGATGGCAGAATGGTCAGTATACACTATGCTTTTGGACATAACAAGATATGACCGAAATTTCTCAAAGGCATACACTACAGCAAGTAATTCCTTTTCAGTAGTAGTGTAATGAGTTTGAGCCTCGTTCATAGTCTTGCTAGCATAGTGTATAGGTTGAAAATGCTTGAAAAAAATAAAAAAAAACAAAAAAAGGTTGAAAATGCTTGTTTTTTCTTTGCCCGAGGACTGCCCCAATTGCGAAGTCGCTAGCATCGCACATTAGTTCAAAGGGCAAGTCCCAGTCGGGAGCAATTAAGATCGGAGCCTCAGTCAATTTTCTTTTGAGTGTATTAAAGGAATCGATACACTCTTCAGAGAAGAAAAAGGGAGTCTCTTTTTCAAGCAAATGAGTCATAGGACGGGCAATTTTCGAGAAGTCCTGAATGAATCGTCTGAATTCGCGCGGTAAAAACCGCGTGCCCAAGAAACAAACGACAAAAAAGACCTTTGACTGAAGTCCGGATGAGGGAGTTTAGCTATTTATTTCGACTTTATCTCTATCAACCACAAGTCCCGACTTAGAATTTTATTCCGAGAACATAGCCTTCCTTCCACCATAGAAAGGCCTTTTCCCCAGTTTTAAAGACAAATTGGTTCTTCAGACACAAACCGTTTCATCATTTTTTTCCTAAATGGTGGTTAGGCACGAAGAAAAAAAAGAGTCCCAAAGACCCAGAAAAGTCATCCATGAATTACTTCCAACGTTTTCTCAATCACATCGTGAAGATTTGCCATCATACATCTTTGGAACGTGCCCGGGGGTAGCAATTGCATAGCCCAAAAGGCAGCACGATAAGCAAAAGTTCCGTATGGGCAAGTAAGGTTTGTCTATTCTGATCTTATTTGTTCAATTGATTGAAAGTAACCTGAGAAGCCATCGAGGAAACCATATTATTCGTATCCTGCTAGTCTCTATCATCGAGCATTTGATCCATGAATGGTAAAGGAAGTGATCTTTTCCGTTGTCTTTCATTAAATTTCTGTAATTCAATACATACGCGCCATCCCGTGACCAACTCGAGTAGGAATCAGCTCATTCTCTTCCATTTGTGATGACAAACAGTCTTAACCTTTCCTTTTTTAGGGTACCACAGTTGTACCGGAGCTCACCCAAGGGCTGTCAGAGATGGGGTAAATCAAATCCGAGCGACAATGAGTTTTTCTTCAACCTCCTTTTTATAACAGCGTGAATTTTTTTGGTTTACCCTTCTCTGACTTTGCAAGATTGTTTCATAGTCCTCTTGCCATTAAAATTTAAAATTTTGTGATACAAAATTCCCGGGCTAACACCCTTTATATCGAGAGTTTTCCAAAGCGATGGCTTGCTTGTGTACTTGAGAACCTTTAAAAGAGCTGCATTTTCCACATCATGTAAGTCTTATTAGCGATTATGACAGGTCAACTTGTCGTCACCTTCTAAAAAAATGCGTATTCAAGATGGGGTGGCAGTTCCTGTGAGGTTCAACCTCGTGAAGTTCAGTTAATGTAAGGATTCACGGTATTAGTTTCACAGAATTTGATTCTTTCCTAACTGCAGGCATATATTGTTCATTATTATTGGTAGGGGGTGGTGGTGGTTCACCACTGTTCAAAAATTGCCTCTAGAATCAGGATGTCCGCCCTCAAGGATTCCTGGTAGTATGATCCACATCAATGAAGTTGGATCAACTTCTAGAGCAAGAAACGAATCAGCTTCTTTCAAAAGAGAAAGTCACTATCCCCCGAACAGGAGTAAGAGTTGGAGAAGAGTAGATAAGAAAGGGGGGGGGGGGGGGGGGGGGGGGGGGGGGGGGGGGGGGGGGGGGGGGAATAGGACTCAAATAACGAGTTGGATTGCCACTTCCGCGATCCGTTTTTGAAAATCCTAGGACCGCTCTTGAGAATACTCATTAACTAAGCCATGTTTTCGATGGAACGTCGATTTTGTTGCCGTCATATGGTCGTAATTCAGTCTGTGTATTTTGAAGTTTGGTCCAGGTTAAATGTGATGGCTTCCTTGCCAACACGAAGGGTAATTTCTCCCCCATAAACATCTATCAAAGCATGACCCTGTTTTAAGAAACATGCCCGAGAATCAAAGGACTCGGTGGTCTGGGTTCAAATCAACATCTACGAAGTCAGCTGGAAATTAGAACTTCCGCACCATAGACGGACGTCTTAGCAATACCAATCGGTTTCATGATTGAACAATCTGCACTCTAACGTCATGCTAATTTGTGGTTAGTACAGGAAGAGCGAATCTTTCCATACAGAATAAGGCATGAAGATTAAATGCACGCTAGAAGAACCAAGAACGGCCAATGCGTTGCATGTATAAACCCCCGTGAATTCACATGGAATCAGAAAATCGGCCAGGGTATCCAAGTTTTCTTTTGTAACTTGTTGAGGATGACCGCTGACATTTCTCATTCAAAGAGTCCTTGGCCAATTTTCGCTTAATTTTTCCTTTGTTTCCAATCAAGGTTTTAAAGAGTTCGAAGCAAATTTTAGGCATAGAGCATCAGGGCATCGGTAAAGTCTAATCTCGAAACTTAAATCTCTAAAGATTTCATAAAAGTTCTCGATTTTATCGTTAGCTTTTTCCTTGCGCCTTCATCATTTCTTCTGTCGTGATGGGAAAATGGAATAGATGCATTATAATGGAGTATCAACAGTGGGCAACATTGGTCTCAGGATTGTGGGTTACGAGACTGAATTTGAACGACAGGAGGTATGGGAGGCAGAACGTCCCTTCGGTGCTTCCATTATTAGGCATGAGGCCATCGTGTCCCTTTTGACACCAGTCGATGTTCATGTTAAACGCTTTTCCCGGTCCTTGGATGTAACACCACTTCGGGTAAGTGGATACCCTTTAAATTCTTCCTTAGGGTTAGGTAACAGTGTTTACCAGGAAAAGTTCCAGAACCCGCGAAGTAGAAGCTTATTAGCATAATCAAATTTTGAAAGCATATCAGTTAAATTTGCCATTTGGATATGCAGGTTTGACCTGGTTTTGCCTGTTACTCAACACTGCAATCTCATTGGCTGTGACATATCTTTCCAAAATCTTTTCTCTGACACAAGACGTGTGTCTGAAAGCAGGTCCATGATGTAAGCTACTGGATGGAAACCTGGTTGATGAACCGGCAGGTCGATAAAATTCTGACCTTATGGTACAGAGCAGCATTTGTCTCTTCCTCTGTTTGATTGAAGTTATTTCCTCGATTCGAAAACTTGTTTTTGACTATTTGCATCGAGTGATTCTGAACAGAGGAAAATCAAGAGGATCGAATTTGATTTGACAGAGCAATCGGGAGTACAGAGGTCGATAGAACCAGAATTAGCTTGGTTGTAAATTGGCCGCCAGCGGCCTGGGACAACATACTCTTGCATGTTGTCAAATGGTCATATATGCTGTGTTTAGAGTAGCATGCGTACAGTTTTTGATAACGAATGAACCTCCCCGACAAGTTACACAACTCTTGTTCCAAGAAAAAACACCGCTTTTTAATTAAGGTACGGTGTGGGTGCGTGTCAAGCTTTGGGTAGTCTTGCTTCTTTCTTCTTATAGCCAGAAATTACAAATGCCCGAATCCATTTCTTTAGGTTCGCGTCACACCTCTGAGTTAAATATTCTTGGGGTGGAAGAGCTTTGGTCCTCATATTTCAGCTACATACACCTTTGTTTCTTGACTGACGTACCTTAGACTAGCTCTGCTAATTTTTAAGCAACATTACCGAGGCATTTGTGTGCCTAAGAATTTACCACCTGCAAGCTGAGACTCAATGAACTCTTGATCATTTGAATTTAGGGCATTATAGAATTATCGATTGATGCAATTCCTGAACACCCCATGATTAGGGCAATCCCCCTTAGAAGATCATTGAAAAACGATCCCAAAGCATCATAAAACTTCTCATCACTTTTTTGCTGACAATCTCTCGTGATTCCATTCTGTAACTCTTGTCGTATTTAAGAAGGGATGGGAAGAATTTTGTTAATAAATTCCAGAACCAAGAGATCGTCCAATGGTTCACTCGACCGAGGGGGTTTCTTTTTCTTAGCCAAATCCCAGGGCTGCCGCCTCTCTCGAGAGACACAAACGGAGAAAGCATATGCTTAACCGAAGTATTTTGTACTTTTCGGAATCTTCATCGAGAAGAGATTCTTGTAGAAATATCAATGTGAGCATGTGGTCTTCTTTATCGATGTCCAAAAAATTGCTTGTATTTGAACAAGATTTAACGAACAGACCATGCTTTCGTCTCAAAAGTTATTTTCCCACGGTGATGACTTAATTGATACGGTGAACCGGAGCCTTACAGATCCGTATTACACCTAATTCGAGAAACCTAATCAAGGATCGTCCAACTTTTGTATCCAATAGATTGGCGCCATCGGTGTGTGACCCTACCCAAGAACACCGCCAAAATCTAGGAATGACCGCCAGCCCGTAACCCTAACCCCCGCTTACTCCGCCTGACGAAGAATTGCATAGCTGCGCCCTCCTCACACAGTGCTCACCAAGCATGTGCCACTAGAAATGCACCAATACGGCCGAAAGATCTTGTCAACCCAGCGCTGTGCCCTAGCCTCAGATTGGGGACAACCACCCTGCCGTGAGACCTCCCCCAAAGCCCCAACAGTGGGTAGGTCCGTTCCGGGAATAACTATTCGCATTACCTCGTAACCCTCGATGGGTTCTTCGAGTAATTGCGCCATATACGATTATCGCCATCGTAACTATGGAAGAGAATCAGTTTCTCAAGGTTAGGAGATAGAGATTTTCCCCAACCCCAAGACAACAAAAAGCATTCTTCGAACTTGTGGTTGTGACGTCTACACGGCTTAAGAACGAGTGCGCAAAGCACCAAAATCGTATACAAAAAGAAAATTTACACTAATAAATTTCTTTTTTTTTTTTTCTTCTTGGTTTTTCAAGATAATTCACAATTGATTTTAAAAACTTTAACGACGATGAGGATAGCACAAACATTAAACCAAATAATCCAGCTTACTTCACGTAGCTCTCAAAAAGATAAACTCACAGGTGCGAGCGGAAGGAGTAGGAATCCGCGCGACGCTTATATATTCTCGCAGTTCTCGGTCGTAGTACCCTAGCTGAACAAACCACCTTTTATACCCACTACTTCATAGGTTTTGTTCCACAACCTTTCCAAGGTGAGCCTGTACTCGTAAAGAGACACAAAAAGCAAGTTTTTAAATCCTTTATGAGGTTTTCGAGTGGGAAAACTCAGCAAGTTCACCGGAACTTATTAAGAGAGAAATACCCATTGGAGTACATATTCCTTTGTGGTGTTCTTTATCACCACACAGAGAATTTTATTTCTTTTTTATATGGACATGTTTTCACCTATTTTTTCTTTTCTTTTTTTTTTTTTCTTTTTTTTTTTTTTTTTTTTTTTGGATTTTTAAATGATATATATACTAAAAAGAAAATGAACAATATTTTTGTACTTTTATTTTTTTTTTTATATTTTATAATAAAGAAAATATTTCACACTATCAAAACAACAATTGGTCAAAACGTCAACGACCAACGTTTGCACACCTCACCCGGCCAGCGGGCGCCAATAATTGATCCGGTTGGTATTACCACTAAATATATATAGATAATAATAATATTAAAAATACAATTATAAAAAGTGTCAAAAACGAGCATCAATGATACCGATAAGTAAGTATTAGAGTTTTCCCGGTCGTAAATCCCCCAACGAGGCTGCAATGGTAAATCGATACGAATGAATTGATGATTTGCGTAATTGCAGAACAAACAAGTGATTTTAATTTATAATTAGATAAACTAAAATTAATTATAGCAAACTAAAATTATTCCTACGGGAAACAAGCAGTCGGAAAATGGCGGAGTCTTTAACTAACTACTGGGGAATCAAAAATAGTGTACAAACGGATAGAATCCTAAACTAAATCCTAAGCAACTAGCGGGACCATACACAATGGCAATGGGAATCCAAAAAATTCTAACGGGAACAAATTAGGCTAAAAATACTTACTAAAGATAATTAAAACTATAAACTAAATAACATGCAGATATAGACACCGGGAAATAAATAGCAAGCTACACAACAGAAAAATTCAAAAATAAAGTTATAAAATATAATTTTAAAATTTTAAATAAAATAAAATATTCTAACTTAAAAGAAAATGTTAAGAAAATTTCAAAGAACGAGTTGAAAAACGAACAAAACGGTAAAGCAACACGTCAAAATTCGGGTGGCTCAGTAAACGGGCCCGGATCTCTTAAAATATTTTAGCAAAAATAATACCACTTACGCATAACTATTATATTTTTAATACTAACCCAAAACAGATTAAATAAAATTTTATTAAAAAGAAAAATATTTTTTTGTTAATTTTGTATTTTTTTAAGAATTTTCTAAGATTAAAAACTATTTAAAACTAATTAAATATAAAAAGTCAGAAAATATAACTACAACAAATTCAAACAACAAAAATCAAATTAAATGAAAGACAAAAAGTCTGAGAGACAAAATCTAAAAATATAAAAAAGCCCTAAATCGTCACTGTGCATTTTATATTAATTAAACTAATTTAAAAATTAACTCCTAAAACTAAAATAAATTAAATTAAATTATTTAAACTGTGTCTAACCTACAAGGACTACACCGTGAATGACACAAGGACAAACGGGGTAACAGGCTAACTAACAAGGGGACTAACAATGCTAACTACAAAAGAAGAAAGTACACAAATGGTCCCTGAGGTGGACCCCGATTAACAAATTAAGTCCAATAGGTCTCATTAAGCAAAAGTCAAAAAGGAAAGTTGTAGAGGGGATTAGCTTATACTTTTTATAAAAAAGGACTTAAGGCAGAAAGCTCTCTAAATAAGCCCAAACATATAAGCTGATTAAGTCAGCAAAACCCTCAATTAGCTAAGGAGCTTATTGGCTTTCTCCTCTTTAATCTAGAAGGAACAAATAAGCTGAAAAAGTGACTATAGATATAAAAATAAGTTAAGCTAACTAGGGTGATCTAAACTCCCTAAAACAGTATAAGTCCTAAAATAAGCTATAAGCTAATTAAGCTAAACTAACAGATTTTAAAGAAAACTGAAAAAGTGCTCATTTTAAGACTAAATTTAAGCTAACCTAATTGCTACTAACCTAAATAAGCCATAGAATCCTAAAGCCCTACCTATAAGCTACACCTAGAAGCTAAAATACACCTAACTCTAATATTAAATAAGCTAGAAAGTGAGTCTTGAAATCTGACCTCAGCACCAGGGTACTAAAAAAAACAAACAGCCCTTATGGGCTTTTTTAGCTTATCATAAGAAGCTCAAATGAGCTTGAAACAAAAAGATAACCTGAAACAGATTTAAAGTAGTCTAGGGAGAGCTTAAATTCCAAAAATTAGCTTTTATAAACACATAAAACCTGCTGATAATTGAGGTTGAAAAAGGGGGTTTTCAAAAAAAAGTGCAAAGCCAAAAATTTTGACTTATTTAGTCAAAGTAAAAGGGACAGAAAACAAAGGCTTGGTATATGGCTAGAAGCAACACAACAAGCACAAAAACATAGTGCTTAAGCTGCTTAAGCAGCTTGGGCACTTAGGCTCAAGGTGGCCTTTTTAGATTTTGACAGAAACCAAAAGGGCACTTAAAATCTTATTTCCAAACTAAAGGTAGTGATTTTAATGGCTTGATTAAACCTACACACTCAGCCAAAAGTGGCTGAGTGCACTTGACCCATGCAAAACCCCATATGACCCGTTTTCAAGCTTAAACCAAACACCCCTTTAACTAAGTGAAAAAGATTTTTTTACTTAATTTTACTTAAAAATAATTAATGTAGTTTGATGTGAGTGACAGTAGAATTAAATTGAAACAAATAAACACAACTTCCTTTCAGAATTGACCACGAATTAAAGAGTTGTAATATTGAAAACTAGGAAACTCAAAATAAACTTTTAACTCGAATTAATCTGCTTTAATAAAAACATGATGTACAAACCAAAGGTGAGCTGAAAGCTAAATTACAATTGATTAAAAGTTAATTAAAAAAACAATGCTAAGTAAAAAACTTCTGTCTGTTGCGACCTTGTTTTTCGTGAATTTAAGAAGTCCCAAGTCTTGTCTCTCTTATTTCTAGTTGTGTTAGTTGTTAGAAGTGAAGCCTCAGCAACAAATCTACCTTAGCCCTCCATTGGTCCCTTGTGCTCCTTTTATACCTCAATCCCAACCATTGCGATAGAACTTCGGGGTTATGAGATTGCCAGCGTGGTAATTCTTAAACAAGGGAAAATGGGGGGGGTTTTAGGTTTAAAAAACGGGTAAAGTAGGGGTTGGGTAAAAGCATGAGTGGTAACATGTGATGGTGAGTTTTTTAAAGTGGTGGCGGAAAGAGGGAATCAAGGTAACGTTCAATGGTTCTCAGAGGATTATTTAAAACTTTCAATTGCTCAAAAAAGAACCCCTCCATGTAACATTACACTTGCCATTAGCTCGTTTGTTATCCTTTCCTTCCCCTTTTAGTTACAAACGATATTGAAAAAGTAGTCACAATAGTCCCTTGTGTTATTGAAACAAAGATAACAAGAAGGTTTCAACTAATGCAATGGTTTCAGCCCTTGTGTTTTATAAAGAGATAAAAGGTTTTGTAAAATTACAAATTCAGTCCCTCTCATGTTTAAAACACTTTTCTTTTATAAAACAATTTTCAAAATTGACAATTTCAGTCCCTGAGGTTTTATAAAAAATTGTTTTGGGCCTTAATGGGCTTGGGTTTTGTGTAATTGGCCAATTGGTTTGTTTGGGCCCAAAAGGTTTAGGCTATGTTATTGGGCTTTTATAAGGCCCAATAAAAGTTTGTGGGTGGGTTTTTTGTGTGTACAATGGCTGGATTTCGGCTTGTCTCAAGGGCTAGATTTTGGGCTTCAAAGTCATCACATCTTTGTCAAATACACGACAAATGGGCTGATGTCATGATTGAGGGCCCATTTGGTCTTCACAGTCTTCAATAACATACTATTGGGGCTTTCCGTCCCATCAGAGTGGGTTTGAGATCGCATCCAATAAGTATTCTTCAATTACGGCCTCCCGGTTTTTGAACTGTAAATTTTTGAGTTTGGACTTTGACTTTGACTTTTCTTCGGTCTTTGTCTCTGCTTTGTTTTGTCCTTCACGATAAAGACTTTTCCATTCCGAGTCCGGTATTGTCCGTTTTGGCTTTGTTTTTTTCGCCTTTTCTTGGGTTCATCCTTTCCTGCACAATACCAATTAGCAAAACAAAGCGTATCATTGGCATTTTAAAGTCCGTTTTTTTGGTTTATTTAGCTCGTTTTTAAGTAAAGAGGTATGTGTATTTAGCACATGGACGCACAACTCATCGAGGAATAAACAAAATAAACTAGGTAGGGCCTTGCTTGGGTTTGACTTTTCTCTCTTCAAAGTCCACCCACCTGTAGTCCAGTGAGGTTAAACACTCCTCTCCAACGATATCTCCTAGGGGTAGGGGAAAACATGACTAAAACAATAACAAAGGGGTAAAAACAATTAGATCCCCATAAGATGAAAAAGTATATATTTCAATATTATAGATAGTAAACAAATAGAAAGAATTTCAAAGCTTTTAGGCAGCGGGGAACATACGGTCATATACGTACACAAACACTTATGCCCCTAAAATTCAACATCATGAGGGAACCACTTAAGCTATAGTCTAAAGGCTCAAACCCACCGCGTTCCACATAAAACCATTATAGGCTCTGATAGCAATCTGTCACACCCCGCCAAGGCAGAAACACGAGGCGTAACCAAGAACAAGATTATCATCAACAACACATGGTGTTCTAATAAGAGAATACAAAAATGAAAACTAAAGTACATCGACCAAAGACACAAGTGTCAATAAACAATACCCAAAAACCTAAAGAAGTTTTTATAATAGAAAAAGAGGTCTCATCAAATAAATGACAAATGAGCGCGAAACATGAATCCCAAACATTTCATCCGCAAACGACTTACCCGCACATTATTCAAACAGAAAGCATAAATAACTCATAATCATGCCTAACAAAAATCCTCTGTTCTAGTCACGCAAGCATCGCTTTAAATATCTTAGCACCATTAGCTCACCGAAAATGATGCTTAAAAAAACATCAACATAACTTTGAGCGAGAATCATAAGTTTACCGACATACAACAATATCCACGAATAAACTTTAAATTAGCTGCGTGCAATTACCAAACAATTCATGACAACAAACGGAACTGACCTACGAGCCCACAATCATATCATAACTAGCATATGTGCGCTACAATGGCCTCCAACTATTAGCTTACGCAAGTCTTACCCGACTGTCAAACCTTATTTTGCATATTGCGAATCCACAATACCAAACATGTTCATACACCTGGGTATGCATACCCATATGCCCAGATCCCCAATCAAACACCTGAGTAGCGTGCGTGACATCATCCGTACCATATCACACACGACTGAGTAGGCGCGTGCCTTGATCTTCAATCCCATATCACTACACTGAGTATGCGTACTCCAATCCGACACCAAACATATCACAAAACTGAGTAGGCGTACTCATCCGATCACCATACACATAACTACAGCAAGCATTAAAAACATTTAAACACGCCAACAAGACCAGCATCAATCTCACCACCCAAAATACACGATGAGAAACAAAGGGGCTATGAAACTCACATTTGCTGATAGCTTTCTCCAAAAGATTCCAACAAAAAGCACTCACAAACAACTTAGTACAAATTTAAAACAACAGAAATAACTCGTGTTATGCGCGCCGCTACTAAGCCAGAAACCTTAATCGCCATGTGTAACAATCATAATGATGGAATGTCCAAGATGTTTAATTACCTTATATGGGTCCACCCCGACAAACCATACCCAACTTTAACCACATCATTACAAGTTTCACTAGTTTAGTCACAATTTGTTCAAGAACTGCAATAATTTTAACGTGACTTAAAGACTCCAAATACAAAACCTCTACTTACTGACGCTCTATAATTCATACCGAAAATCATCTATGTTTCATTTTATAGTATATTAACTACCTTATAATTCCCAAGAGCCATTTACATGCACAAGTACTCCTAAGAAAATTAAACTTCAAAACAATCCTAATTCAGATATGATTGCACACTAAAAAGTTTGGACCTAAAATGACACATACTGTCTAAGACTAAAACTGCCAAACTTCAGGAGGCTATAAATCTTTTAATGGAAGTTTTTAATATACACATAACGAACTTCTTCGTACTTCTTTTAAGGGATACATCCTAGATTCGAGAATTTTAAGTAGGAGTCTTTACACTCCTCCGAAATCATCCCAAATTCTACCCCACGTATTACTATTTTTGATAACTTACTGGAAACTTGACAAAAGCTATTACCATCATTGAGATAATGGCCGAACAACACAGCCCTAATTCTGCCTCAATCCAAATCAAATTCTAACGCGAATTAAGTTTAACCAATTACATCCATAAGCTTCTAATTAAACCCTAATCATTATAACATGATTATTATATCATTAATTTACTGATTTTACAAAACCCTAATTCCATCATAATAATTATTACATGAATTAATGATTAATAACTAACAAGGATTAATTAAAACTTACCTTAGAGCTTGATTTCTTCACAAAAGCAAAAACCCTAATTTTTCCTCCTCTTTTCTCTCTTGTTCGACCGGTCACACAAAGGGGGGAGGGTTTGGGATTTTATTTTGTATTTATAGACCCCCAATTAATTATAGATAAGATCTAATTAGTATTTGTTTCCTTTTAAAATTCCTTTTTTTCTTTCTTTTTCCTCTAAAATTCGTTTTTTACTATTCATGTATAAAAAAATATTTTATTTATTTATTTATTAATTACTTAATTATTTGCTTTACCTTAAGTTTTTATAAAAACCTAAGCTTATTTGAGCATACCTTTTTGCGTAAACGCAATTTACTAGACCTTTAAAAATAATTAACTTTTCATTTTTATTAAACCTAACATTCAAAAAATAGAAATTTCATTTCTTCTTTATTCTAACTACTAGAACCTAATCTCATCCTAATATTACTAACACATAAATACGTATACGTATAATTACTTACACAATTAACGCAAAACCGCTTCAATCACCAAAATCATTTCCTTGTCACCAAAAGTGAACGAAATGAATTCCACAAAATCCAACACAAATCCAATCCCAATGAGACGATCACACTCAATGGATTGATTATCCAATCTCACATATCCCACACAAACACATATAAACACGTATAAACACATATAACACATAACCCATACATATAGAACAAATATTTAGGTCAACACTACGGTTTGACCAACCTGCTCAAGCAACGGTTGTCACATTAGTTGTACAAGTTGATTGTCGTGAAAATTGATTTTTGGAAACGAAACGAATAAAAAGAGTGTGTTTGGTTCGTCGGATAAAAAAAGAAAGGATGGGGTTTATGTAGTTTTGATGTTGTGGTCATGATGTTTGAATAACATATGTTGCTAGATAACTTATTTTTGATAGTAGCTTGTATAGCTTATTCGGACTTATTTTTAAGCTATTTCTTGGCTTATTTTAGGCTTAAATGCCACGTCACCTTTCCAAAATCACTAGGAAAGTGATTTTACTAACGATAATGTTGGTTAAGGGCATTTGGTTACGAGAAATTATGTTACCAGTCCTTTGACATGCGTCGCAATTTCGAATGTACCTTGCAGCATCCCTAAAAATGGTTGGCCAATCCAGACTCAAATATTTTTCTGGCGGTAATGTCGGCTCCGTAATGCCCTTCAGTTGGTCCTGTATGACAGTGTTCTAGAATTTTCTGTATTTCCTTACCAAATACACATCTTCCGAATGATAAACGGTGCACATGATTTTAAATAGTTATAAATCAACCCATATGTAATGTTTAACATCAGATAGGAATTTCTTTTTTAAATGATATGTCAACCCATGTGGAATGATTTTTGATACTAAGAAATTTGCATAGTCAGCATACCAATGGCTTCTGTTTGTTTCCTTACAGAACTCCAAGAATCTTCATCAGTGGTAAGGAGCCCCAATTGCTTTCCTCGTTTAATGTCTCAAGATCTGGGTTCTCTAATCTGGATAGGTGATCGGCACCCAAGTTTTTTGTTCCTTTTTTGTCTTTAATCTCAATGGTAAATTCTTGTAACAACAAAACCCATCTTATAAGCCTTGGCTTTGCATCCTGTTTGCTGAACAAATATTTTAAAGCAGAATGATCGGTATAGACGATAGTTTTAGACATGATTAAGTAAGATCAGCATTTAGCATCAAAGCATAGACGACTGCCAGAAGTTCTTTTTTAGTAGTATGGTAGTGTTTCTTAGATCATCATTCATAGGTCTTACTTGTCATTAATAATTGGGCGGAAATTTTATATCGATGCTTGACCTAAAACTGCCCCTACGGCATAACCGCTTGCATCACATATTAATTCGAAATCAAGGTTTCAGTCGGGAGCAATGATTACAGGAGCAGATGTTAATTTATTTTTAAGGATATCGAAGGCTTGCATACATTTCTTTTGAAACAAAAAATAAAAAATATATATTAGCACTTAATTAAACAATTGGGTCATAGGTCGAGCAATCTTGGAAAAGTCTTTGATGAATCTCCGATAAAATCTTGCATGTCCCAAAAAGCTTCTAACTCCTTTTATGTTGGTTGGGTATGGGGAAGTTATGGAAATAACCTTCAACCATTTGCGACGTCCCCTACCTCAATGCCAATATTTAGATTATCATTGTCCAGGACGATTTCTTTCTTTTACCATGAAATGGCATTTTCCCAATTTAACAATAAATTTGTTTCTTCACACCTTGCTAAAATTCTAAATAGATTAGTAAGGCAAGAGTAGAACAAGTTTCCAAAAACGAAAAAAATCATCCATGAAGACTTCCATAAAGTCTTTGCACATATCATGAAAGATTGCCGTCATGCATCTTTGAAATGTGTCCGGAGCATTGCATAGCCCGAAGGGCATTCTCCTATATGTAAATGTTCCATAGAGGCATGTAAAGGTAGTTTTTCCTGATCTTCTGGTGCTAAAGGAATTTGGAAGTATCCAGAGAATCCGTAACTAGAAGCAATAATCACATATCCAGAGATCCTTTCTAACTATTTGATCAGATGATGGTACGGGAAAATGATCCTTCCGAGTTGCGTCATTGAGTTTTCTAATAACAATGCTACCTCATCATGTAATTGTTCAGGTTGGAACCAACTCGTTATTTTCGTTTGTTATTACGATTACCCCCCCTTTTTTGGGAACCACATGAATGGGGCTAACCCAAGGACTATCTGAAGTGGCGTAAATTAGTCCGCTATCGAGTAGCTTGACTATCCTAGCTTTTACCACATCTTGAACTTTAGGGTTAAGTCTTCGCTGTGGTTGCACAACTGGTTTAAAATTTTCTTCTATTAGAATTTTATGAGTACAAAATAAAGGGCTGATGCCTTTGATATCAGCAACTTTCCATGCTAACGTAGCCTTGTGTTGCGTCAAAACCTTTAAGAGTGACTCTTTTTCTTGGGAATTTAATAACGAGGAGATGATAACTGGGAATTTTTGTTTATTGTTCAAAAAGGCATATTTAAGGTGGGAAGGAAGTTCCTTAAGTTTAGGAGGCTGCATTTCAGCTTGAATCGTATTGGTGGAGAATAAAGTTGGTCTGATTGGTTCTCAATTGTCATGGTCAGAGGTAGTCCTGTTTCATCTAAATCTTCTAAGTTATTGTCTTATTCTTCTCATAAATTAGTACTATTTTGTTGGAAATTCAGGATGGTGTTCAATAAGAATGAATCAAGATTGTTTGAAGGGAGAATTTCATAACAAGGCTGAAATACATTTATCTATAAAGATCAACAGAAAATACATTCGTACAACTTATGGTGTGAAAATTCATCGAATTTTCAATGTCAAATGTTTATTGTTTCATTCACACTTCGAAAGATATCTTCTTATTAAATACATCGATCATTGCATATGTTGTGGCTAAGAATGGTCTTCCAAGGATTATTGGAATTTTGTGATCTTCTTTCATATCAAGCACTATAAAATCCACAAGGAAAATAAATTTGTCGATCTTTATTATGACATTCTCAGCAATCCCCCTAGGATACTGGGTGGATTTATTTGCTAATTTGATACACATGTGAGGTCGGTTTTAATTTCCCCAAGATCCAACTTACACACAGAGATATGGCATAAGACTACTGATTGGCCCTCGGTCAGCAAGAGCTTGTCAATGCCCCACTTTTCTTTTAAACGATGATTTTTATTCAGGAGCACCACATAACATCTCTTGTTTAAAATTATTTTAGATATTTATTATGTTTTTCCTTTTCTGGTAAGGAGATCTTTCATAAATATAGCATATTTAGGCATTTGCTCTAAAGCCCAAAAAATGGGATATTTATACTGAGTTGTTGGAAGATTTTTCAATAACTTTCTGAACTTTTTCTTTTTTCTTTTTCCTTTTTAAGTCGTCCTGGGAAGGGGATAGAGTGATCGAAAGATTCCATAGATTTCCTAGGTTTATCAGGATCGTTATCATCACTCTTGATTGTTATTTCTTTTGTCGTAAGCCCCTCTTGTAAAGTTGTCACATTTTCAAGAGGATATTTAGGGATTTTGTAATTTAGCCCGCTCCTGGTTGTTATGGCATTAGCCAATCCTCTTGGATTGGTTTTAGTAGAGCTTAGGAGACTTCTCGTTTCTCTATCTTGTATTATTTACGTGATTTTTCCCAAGTGAATTTCTATTTTCTGAATAGAAGAAGCTTGCGTCTTAAAGCTTTGGTCGCAAGTTTTCTTGATACCCCAGACTAAGTTTTCACTCTCCTTCTGCTTTATTCAGCATTCTTTGATAAAATTGTTTATAGTTTCTTCTAAATTTGAAATTCTCCCCCCCATTGGGGTTTCATACTTATGTTGTGCCATTTTAACTTCTACGGTTATTATATTCATATTATTTTTGAAGTCATGAATTTGATTTAGAACTGTGTGAAACTCCTTGTTTTCAGTCTTTATATCTCCTTTGTTATACCATGTGAAAGAATGTGCTGATAATTCTTGATAGCTTCCATTCCCTTCGTCGGTGTCATTCGAGGAATTGGTCCCTTAAAGTCGAGCTTAAACCTTTTTTTTGTGTCTAGTCCATGATAAAAGATTCTCAACTGTTCATGTTCATTTAGCTTGTGTTCGGGGCAGCTAAAAATGGATTCTATGAATCTTTCCCATGAACAGTGCAACGGCTCATTAAGTTTTTGTTTAAAGTTCCTAATCGATTCAATTTGTTTAATGATTTTGAGAGGAGGACGATATTCATCTAGGAAGGCTCGTTTGAATAATTCCAAGGTTGTGATTGACCCTACGGGTAATCGTTTTATCCATCGTTTAGCTTTTCCCTTTAAGGTAAATGGAAAAGCCATTAACATAACCTGGTCCCTATCAACATCTGGGGAATGGAAAAGATCGATAATTTCGGTGATATTAGAGATGTGTTCATGAGGGTCTTTATTATTTTTTCCGTAGAATAGGTTTTCTTTTAGTTCTTCAATGCATTGTCCCCAGAATTCGAATTTTATGTTTTCTTCGAATAATGGTTTAACTATTCCTGGTCCACTGTCGCTCCTGATTTTTGTCAGATACTCATTGACAATAGACCTAGAATCATTGGTTCTACTCATATCAAATTATAACTAATTTTAGCTCCCCGGCAGCGGCGCCAAAAACTTGATGCGTAAATTGTTTTAAATAATATTTTGCCAAGTTTTAAATTTTAATACATCGTTTAACCAATACACGCACTAACGGGAAAGAACCCGGTCGAGTGTAGTCAATAGTTTTTGGCGAAAATCCGAGGTCATCCCAAGAGCTAAGGTTAATAGTTTAATTTGATATTGTCACGAATTGAAATGGTATTTTGATTATACGAACTACAAAAAGTAAATGCAATAAAGTAAATAGATAGAAGAATTCAGGGAGAAAGGCGTGCTAACCTAACCATTTCACTACCAATGATATGATTACAATTTCCTGTGCAATGTTCAATTATAAGTTCTATTAGTGGTTCTAATGTCGACAAACCTGAATTTTCATTTGAGGTTTGTCCTATACTTACTCTGCGATCCCACATTCCCCTACGATCACACGAGCAGGGCATCCAAGCTTGTAGTGGTTAAATTCCAACTACCCTTAAGACCAATCTATAATCTAAACCGATTATTAACCCCCTCTGAAAGAGTTCCCATGCTTTATAAGTATTTAATGTGACAAAGGCGGTAATCTGTTTAATTCCTACACTAGGGATAGATGTCAAGCTACCCTAGTACCCCACTAATCCCAGGTTCAACATGGTAAGTCTAATATCATGATTAATAAGATCTAAGCCACCCTTTATACTATCAAAACATATGGATCAATGAAAGGCTATAAAGATATCTAACAGAACCATAATTAAATAGGAAATCATAATCACAACAATAGTAACTACATGGTTAGGCCAGCACTAGGAGTGCTTAGCCACTCATAGTAATAGCAATGCAAGAATTAATGAATAAAGACATGAATTGAATCATCATAATTCTTACAAAGAATGAAATGAATGATTAAACACAATAAGTATGCTAGTGGCTTCTCCCTTGGACCATCAGATGAAATGCTTCGAACCTTAGGGGTTTGGTTCACCCCTTAGAACTGTGTGTGAAGTGGTGGTGGTGAGTGATGTTGAATGAGCCGGAGGAGGGCTCTATTTATAAGCTTTGAAAGGTTTACGGCATAATCTTTAATGAATGTTACGTCGTAACCTTGCTACGTAAGCATCCAATCTTCTAGGCATAAAAGTATGTTACGGCGTAACCTTGTCGCCTATGTTACGCCATAACGCTGAGTCAGATACATCATCTCTTGTAATTTTTGAATGTTGCGGCGTAAAATTGGAGACACGTTACGCCGTAAAGGGTGTGATGACTCATTTCTTTGTTATAAGATGTTACAGCGTAATCCCTCAGGGGTGTTACGCCGTAAAGTGCCTTGGACTCTTCACTTTAGTGCATTTCTTGTCCAAATCCCTTGTCTTTTGCTAAAATGCTCACTTGGTCCCTGAAAACTGAATATTAATAATTAAGTAACATTTTTATATATTAATAGCATACTTGTAAGCATTTTTATAAGGAATTTGATATTAAAATGCATCAACTATTTGATGTTATCAGTGCCTTTGGATGAGCTAGATGACTTTGATTCCTTTGACTTTGAGCCATTAGATGGTTCAGCATCCTTGCTCGTCTTCTACTTCTTCAACCCTTGGTCTGATCCAGCTGAAGGGTCTTCATATTTATCTTTGTCTTTACGATCTCTTTTTAAGGAATATGCTTTTCCATATGATGAGAAGAGATCCTTGTCAAGATTGTAAGATTTGACCAGTCCTTCATAGAGTTCTTTGTGTTCAGGAGCAGCTTTATATGATTCACTTCTCTAGATTTTGTCGAGAATAATCTTCTTCAATTCAAACTCTGTAAGTGATTTTGCTGCCTCATATGTTGACTTAGGTTAAGAAGAAGATTTAGCCAAGATGACATTCTTAAGTGAATCCGTAATAGTACTCTGGATCACAGGAGTGGCAAAGTCTGATACTTCCTTAGGTAGGATCTGAGGGAGTTGACTTTTGACTTCATCCTTTATAATGTCTTTCACTGATTTCTTAACAATATCTATGTATAATTTCCTCTCTTCTTGAGCTTCCTTTTCAAATTCCGTAGTGTATGATTGGAGAGCCATTTGAGTAGCATAACCAATTCTTGTACTAAGAAGATCATCTAGTATAGCAAGATTTTGTGATTTGATTGATTCGAGGAGTTGTGTAGAGTAGTCAACTTGTTTGAATTGAGACAGCTCCTTTTTTAAGGTAGAAACTCTATGATCAAATCCAAACAGGGAAGAAAAATCAAGAAGTGCAAGAATTGAGGTTGTTGTTGAATCGGTTGTTAGTGTAGGAGTTGGTGTCGACTGTAATGCAAGAGGAGTGATCATTAGAAATGTTAGAGGAACGGTTGTTGCAGCAGCAGTAGAAGAATCAGGAATGACCGTAACAGGTACTGAGAGAAGAGAGGTTGTCTGGGTGCTTGGTACCTCATGAGTTACCGTGACATTTGTCATTGAAGTGACTTCATGATCAGAAGGTGGATTGTGATCCAAGATATGAAATTAATTGGCGAAGTTAGAAGACACGGACGAACTTTGCTTAGAATCATCAGTATTTTGTGTGACATGAGCAGCAGTAAGTGTCACATGTGCATCATCTACAACTTGCTCATATGTTGTTTCTTGGGTACCTTTATCACGATGAGCATCAGTCATCTCTTGATCTCCTTTATTTTCTTCTGCATGCACTGGATCTGTCAATCTTATGTTTACATCATCATACAATTCCTTAGACTCATCTTTATCCATATTTTCTTTATCATTAGAATCATCGTTCACTGGAGAATGAACATAGTCATCATCTTGTCCTTCTTCTTTATAATCATTCAGAGTAGAAGAGGGATTCTCATCTTCATCTGAATCTGTCCTTTCACTATCATGTACATCATCATCATTTACACTGTCATCATCATTGCCATTGTCATCTTCCTTGTCATCATCACTTTCATCTTTACTATTTCCCCAAGACTCATCATCACTATCAGAGTAATCTGCTTTAGACACATCGGGAACCCTTGGTTTCTCACCAGTTCCTTCACTTATGTCAGAAGATTTAGCTTTTGACTCATCAGGAACCTCTAATTCAAAATTAGTTCCCTCACTTGAGCCACTAGCTTGAAGCTTGTGAGTTTCCTGCCTGCTTTTCTTAAGAGCTTTCTTTAGCTAAGCATCTTCAAGTAATGCTGCATCCGAAAGTAACTCAATGCCTTTGCCTCAATCAGCCTTAGCTGGTGCTTTCTCCTTCGATACAAACACACCAAGAGTATCTGATGACATCAAATAATGTCACAGTTATACCATCATTTATCTCGAATAAACTAACCACTTTTATATAATTATTACGAGAATTTGTACTTAATTGCTTAAAAGTGTTATTTGCAGTAATTAAGGAGTGATTTGTGAAGACATGCTAAAAGGCGCATATTTTGGAGCTAAAATAAGGATATTTGAAGATTGCTAAATTCTGACCAATACGTCATATCCAGGAAAAGAGATACTGCGTATCAACGCCTAGACTTCACAAGAAAACGCGTATTATCACTTCCCAATACAGCGTATCCAACTCCTACTATACGCCGTATCCAGCAAGATAACTATACAGAGATTTGGTGAATAATATATTTTGGGAAGATATTACAGATTGATTATAAACTTTGCGCGCACTCTAAGGGAAACACCCCAATATGCCGTATTGGCCTAGCCCAATACGGCGTATCCAGACTTTTTCAGAGGCTATAAATAAAAGACTCAAAAACAAGTTTTCAGTGTGCAAAATCATATTCTTCATACCATACACATAAAAGATAATTTTCTAAAGAAAAGAAGAGCAACCAAAGGTCAAGAATCGATCACGATTTCATAGAAGACACCGTGTAATTCCTATACTCTTGTAATCATTTAATTTTTGGTATCGTTCAGTAAAACGTTTAGTTTACCTTGGTTATTTGATCACGCTTGTATAATTACAATGGTTATGGGCTAATACCCTAGGGTATTAGCCATCTTAATGAAGATTTAATGTTTGGTTTGTTTTAAAATCGATTTTCTTAATTTATCGTTGAAAGTTTAATTATGTTTTATCACATGATACTTGTCTACGTGTTTGAATATGCGACCTATCATTCAAATGGGTCTAGTTACGCCTCAAGTGAGCTAGATACTAGGATAGCTCTCCATATCGTGTTTTATATTACTGGACCAATGGGATCACAAATAACGTTCTATCTTTGTCTTTAAATTAAGAGCTTAGTTGGACCGGTAGGTGACCCGTAGTGTTTCAACAAGTATGTTCTTGATTAATTAATAGAAATTTGAACAGTGGACTACCAGTATATAAAATACCATCAAACAGTAATTGGGTAAAGTCCTGATGGGCTAGGTTTTATCAAGATCACCATTGCTTTAATCCCTAGATAGATTATAATTAAGCTAAAAGGATGCTTTATGCGGATACGTTAATTGTGACAGGATTCAACGTGTATAGGTCTTAGGATGATGTCCCGCTTAAGTCTTAAGAATGATATGCCGATTCTAGATAAGAAATCATTGCACTAAATAAACAAACCAGCATTTAATCGGATTTAATATGGCTAATACGGTTTTCTATTATTTGGCTTGTACCGCTCTTTTATCTTCTAATTGTTTTCTTGCATGTTTATTGTGTTTAGAATTGATTATTGTCACCATAAAACCTGTGTCAGTTTCTCAGGCTGAAAACCCCCCATCATTGTTAGAAAATGTATATAGCATAGGTTTAACAAGTAATTAGAATTAACTTAAGTAGAGTAATTAAAATACTGATAAATTATAAGGTTAACGACCTCGCTTTTATTGTTCGACACCCTACTTACCATGAAACTCCACCTGATCAGGTACACTACCCATTAAAGTGTTGTTTTAGGACAAGTCGGCTAAATATAAATTTAAAACTTGGTAATCAATAAATTGACCCTACACGACAGCACATCAAGTTTTTGGCACCGCTGCCGGGGAGTGAAAAAGTTTAACCTTTAATTTTATTAGTATTTCTAACCATTAGTTTAGAATAATCTAATTAGTGTAATTTAATTCTGCTTGTATTTAATTGTGTGATTTAATTGTGTGTTTAAATTCCAACATTTTTTAATTATTTTTAAAGTATTATGTTCTGATAGATCAACAGATACGCCGTATCCACCAGTTATTTACGACGTATCAACCTTTCCACTTAGAACAGCGTATTGATCTCTACAGTCTAAACAACGTATCTGTTCTTCCAAATGATACAACGTATTTTGTATAATCAATACGACATACTGACCTTTAGCGGACCATACGGCTTATTCAATTTAATTGAAGACGACGTATTGATCATCTGATACAGTAACAATAGTTATTTTTTCTATTTGATTTCCTGTTTACCGTGTTTGTGTTCTCTTCCCGAGTGGCCAACATTCTAATCATTTTGTACTTATTCTTCATGAATCTTGATTGATGATCTTATTCTCAAGAAATCATTTGACGAACAATGGCAAAACTTATTCTGAATGAAGCTCGAGCTGAACAAAATCTTGTTGAGCCAAGTATCGAAAGCAATGTGAAATATGAACTCGGTGAGGAATTATTAAAGGAGCTACTTAGTAACTCTTACAGCGGAAGGGTTGAAGAAGATGTGGTCGGCCACATCGCTAAAATCCTTGAAATACTCGATCCTATTGAAGTAGCTGGTATGGACCCTTTTCACTCCGCATGATGACTTTCCCTCTCTTACTTTTTGGGAAAGCAAGAAAATGGTGGATGAATAAGGGAGATGGAAAAATCAACACTTGAGAAGAATTGGTGAATAAGTTTTTTAGTAAATTCTATCCATTATCCTATGCCAGCAATTATGATAAAATGTGCGAAGATGATGAAGAAGGTCTTGGCCCGCTCGAATTCATAACATGGAGGAACTCAAATTTCAAAGACCATAAAAGAGTTGATGAAATGACTAATCGCGCATTATTACATTCTTAGATAGAAGTAGGAAACAATGAAGGAATAATGGATGAAGACGTATCAAGAGACGATGATAAAGATCATGCTAATTCATCTATGATCGTAAAACCCGAGTTAAAGATTGGTGATGAATTCTTAAAAATATTGCATGACAACTCCTTCAATGGTATGGACGGAAGTGACGTTAGCGACTACATTGCAAAAGTGCTCGAAATAACCGAATGGATCAAGATTCCTAATGTGGATAAGAATGAACTTCGATTACACGTGTTCTCAAAATCATTTAGTGGAGATGCTGATAAATGGTGGAACAATGAAGGAACGGCTACTACTTGGAAAGAATTGTGCGAAAAATTCCTCTATAAATATTACCCATTGTCCCATGCATACAAAAGTAAAATTCTATATGATTTGGACCACAGAACAGATTACTTCGAATTTTTATATTGGCTGGCATCAAAATTTGACAACTACTGGGAGCTAGACAAGAACATCAAAAGCGGAGTTTGGGAGTTTTATGTGAATGGACAAAATAAGGGAACAATTAATGACCTCGAACCATGCAAGGAATACAGCAAGAAGGCATGCTCAGATCTATTTTTCAAACCTTACTTGGATGCGCAGGATGGAAAAGAGATTTACAAAATCATAAATAGAGATTATTCTCTGATACCGATCCTCGCTCATCACAACATCAGCAACCCAGACGAGTTGTGCCAAACTGAAGAATTCATTATCGTATGGTATTCGATAGGATCTTATGAAGAATTCATCACTGTGGGTTCAAGCAAAATTAGTGCTGTGAAAAAAAACCCTGGCAGCATGTCTTGCATCCACCACGAGCTCTTCAACAAAAAAGATCATGGATGGGCCATAACACGCACCAAATGAAGAGGAAAGGAAAAAGGTCTAACTTAAAGACCGGCTGAAACAAAAGTGCTTCCCGAGAGACAACCAGATTATTTTTAAATTGTTTGAATTGTTTTTAAATTGTTTGCAAGAGTCTGTCTTCTCAGACACTCCATACGGTGTATCGAACCCCTCTGGATACAGTGTATGGATGTGTCTGGACGTTAACAGTCTGTAATTTAATTTCAGTACTTTAAAATTTTTAATTGTTTTTAAGGAACCATACGGCGTATCCTAGGGTTTGGGATGCGGCGTATTGATCCATGTACAGTTGTGTGTTTAATTGTTTTCCTGCATTGTAACCATTGTATAACCGAGATAGGAATTGCACTTTTGTCTTCTAATCTTTTATGCAAGACCTTAATATAAGGAAAATCAACAATATGGTATACTCTGAAAAAGACGTGTGTTGAACTCGTGCGAAAGCATTGTGAAGCTTCGTCAACACACTTTTGGTCAAGAACTTAAATTGGAGAATCATCCCGAGCAACATATCAGGGGAGTTCCTCGTTCTAATTCTATTTCTCATTTTCCTTTAATTGTTTTATCTATACAACAAGGACGTTGTATAATCTAAGTGGGGGGGATGGAGAATTAGAACACATACTTGTTCTTTCTTTTACAAATAATATGCTACATGCTTAATTTTTCCAAATTTTTAGCATAACTTTTGTAAAAATTATTAGTTACATGACCTCGCGCACTATAACCCTTAATGCCAAATTGTGAAAATTAAGCCTATTCCGTTTCCAAACGTTTACTATAAGAATTCCACAAAAATATGAGTGTGCCGGTGATGTAGTGGACTTTAGAACTTGGTCTAGTATATCACTCGAGACCACAACAATGAGTACTATGGATTTATATAGAGAAACATTTTTAACTGGTAAATTTCTAGGAATACACCAAAAAGCCTAAATGTTGTAAAATTAACTAACTACACTAGTTAGTTAAATCCCGTGTAACCCTTTGCTTACTCTCACTATAAGAGTAAGACCCCCTAGAAAAACCTGTTGAGCCATTCCTGTCTTTTTCACATCGTATGTCTATTTCGTTACACCTTTACACCTTAGCATGCCCTTTAGATTAAGCCTACTTAATCAAAGTTGCTAGTTGCTTTTGTGTAATGTTTTGTATTTCCTGTGTCAAAGTAAAATTTTCTATCTCTGTTATGGTCGGGAAATTGCACAATGCAATTAGAAAATATGTAGCTCGTGTATTTTGCTACTTTTGCGATTATGTATTATGTCCGAAGATGAAGTGTTAAAGGAAAAATTATCCGGATTAGTTATGATTGTGAAGACGGTAAAATTGCATCGAGGTTTGTTTTAAAAAATAGAAAAATAGAAAATGCATCAAAAAAGAGAAGGATGATTGATAGTCGGTTCGCTAAACTTAAACCGATGAAATACTTGGAAGGATCGATTATTCGTTGATAAGTGGATAAAAATCAACGATGCATAGTTTTGTATTAAGTGGCCGATATCACCACTTTTGTAAAAGTATGTAAATTTGGGATGTTCGGGAAGTTGACCGTTATGGGAACGCCAACTTAGGTTGTCTTTGTCATCTCTATGATCAAGGCGTTTGTATATATTTTGAGTCTTTATCATGGAACGGTTGGGAAAAGTTACTAGCAACTACCTTATTTGTTCAAGCTTAATCTATTTGTTTTGTGAATTTTATTTAACAATGATTTACTTTCCTTTCCTAGCAATTAACCTTAGGGTTTTCTCAAACAAGGTTGGGATTGAGTCATGCATGTCTATTCAGTCGTTACGGCCATATATGCGTGATTTAGCCTCATTGTTGGTTTATTACTTTTGGTGAAAACTAGAAGATCCCTACCCTGTATCGTTCTTCATCCTAACCCTTGGTTAAACTCGAATAAGGATGTGATAGAACACACATGTCTATTCCGTTGTTATAGCCATGTATGTGTGCTTTAGCTGCCTTGTTGGTGTGGTACTATTGGTGAAAGATTGTTAGAATGATCCACCTTAGCCTTATAATAAAAACCCAATTTACCTTTTGACTTGTTTCTCCTTAGCTCTAGTGGTGAAGATGTGTATCCTTGCCAAGCATATGATACGAAGCTAATCACGACCGAGTAAATGAGTCGTTACCACTTAAAATGTTGCATCCTAGTTTAGTTGGGTGATTGAGTGTTTTCATTCCATATTTCGTCGGGGGGATTGCTTCGGTCTTGTACAGGTGATTAAAACAAAAGAAGTGCTTAAACGGAAAAATCCTTAACCTCGGTTAGGATACATTTTCAATATAATCTAGAGTCTACTTGAGGACAAGTAGGATTCAAGTGGGGGGATATTTGATGACATCATTTATATCATCATTTATCCCGAATAAACTAACCACTTTTGTATAATTATTGCAAGAATTTATAATTAATTGCTTAAAAGTGTTATTTGTAGTAATTGAGGAGTGATTTGTGAAGACATGCTAAAAGGCGCATATTTTAGAGCTAAAATGAAGACATTTGAAGATTGCTCATTTATGACCAATACGCCGTATCCACAAAAAGAGATACGGCGTATCAGCGCCTGGACTTCACAAGAAAACGCGTGTTATCACTTCCCAATACGGCGTATCCAACTCCTACTATACGCCGTATCCAGCTGGATAACTATGTAGAGATTTGGTGAATAATATATTTTGGGAAGATATAACAGATTGATTATAAACTTTGCGCGCACTCCAAGGGAAACACCCCAATACGCCGTATTGGCTTAGCCCAATACGGCGTATCTAGACTTTTTTAGAGGCTATAAATAGAAGACTCAAAAATGAGTTTTAAGTGTGCAAAATCATATTCTTTATACCATTAACGTAAAGTTGATTTTCTGAAGTAAAGTAGAGTGCATCCAAAAGGTCAAGCATCGATCACCGATTCCATAGAAGATCACCGTTTGTAATTCTATACTCTTGTAAATTCTTTAATTTTTGGTATCGTTCAGTAAAACGTTTAGTTACCTTGGTTATTTGATCACGCTTGTATAATTACAATGGTTATGGGTAATTACTGTAACGACCCACTCGGAAAGGAGGCCGAAACGTCATGATCATGGTTGTCAATCCAAAGCTTTATATAAGGCATAAAGTCATTAAATGATAAACATTAGGACAAGGTGGAACAGCCGGAATATCAAACATCGGCTCCCAATTATGAGATCAACATGAGAATAACGTAAAAGAAGTTAAAGGATGAAACATGTTTGTCCAAGTTGTATAGCACATCAAAAGGTCTGACGATATAAGAAGGAAGCTAAATAGGTCACTTCCTAAGCACACACTCTCTCATGCCCATCTCCGCTAGATACCATGCGTATAAGAAAGAGAAAAGAAATTCGCTGAGCATAACGCTCAGTTGACGGATATACATAAAATGTAATTAATAAGTATGAATCCTGGATAGTAAATACAAAGTAGCGGAAAGATCAAAAGTGTCATGAGGAAACCTGAGATTGCTGTCATGGAAGATTAGGAAATAATCATGTAAAGCATGGTTAATACGAAGTATGATGTCAAGAAAATATCATGGATAGTATAAACATAAATAATAAGGAATTGCCCACGTGTCTCATATTAATCATAACTTGTCATAATAATAATGTCGTGTATACATGCTTATTAACTACAGGGCTGCTCCTCAACATGTAATGAGGGGTGACTTCTTCTTATAATTTATATGGTGTGGAGGGATTCAGCCTCCAATGTGATGGGATGTTAGAGCCACACCAAACCAATCACCCATGAACGGTAAACATGTAAACTAGGATGTCCCATACGCCCCTGAATAATAATGGCCAAAATGAATTTTAAGTTAGTAACATGAAAAGGGACCGCCGCGTGAATTCACTCTCAACGCGAAAGAAGTCGTGTCACAGGTGCCTCATTGTGTCCGGCATTGGTACCTCTATTGACTAGGTGGTAAGTCAGATAAATCTAGGTCATGCATATATATATATATATATAGCTCGGGCAATAGAATAAGTCATGAAATCAACGTGTAAGGGATCATGGCAAAAGACATAAAAATGGGGAAGCATAGCAGTTCTGGGGATGAATCATGAAAAGAAAGAATGTCCTTACTGAAAGGACGGAAATATCCGTTACCTTATGTCCAAGCAGTAACGGAAAGAGGAATGGATTCAGAAGATGGAAGCTACTTGCTTAATGCGATCTACATGTTAAAGGACATATATAAGTTACTTGTTCATGATTAAGGTTATTCCCATTTTTTTGTAACTTTCTATTGTGTTAGTAAACTTTCTATAATTAGCATGATTCCTGTGATTAGTACGTTCTATGATTTACATAATCCATATTAGTTTGTTTCATGATTAGTATTCTGTTATATTGGTACTTTTCCTAAAAATAGCAGCTTCTAATTATAGTATGTTTCCAAAAAATAGACTTTCCTTATTAACGTTCCATTATTGCATAAAACCTCCTGATTTAATAAGTTTCCATAATTACACTTCCCAAAAATAGACTTTCTAAAAATAGCAGGTTTCTATATATAGTAAGTTTCCATAAATAGCAGGTTTCTATAAATAGCAGGTTTCTATAATTAGCAGGTTTCTATAAATAGCAGGTTTCTATAATTAGCAGGTTTCTATAAATAGCAGGTTTCTATAATTAGCAGGTTTCTATAAATAGCAGGTTTCTATAATTAATATCAAAATGACATTTTCTACCCCCCAACTTATTTTTCTCAGATCATAACAAATATAATAACATGCTTAAATCAGACCCCAAAGTTTCAGAAATTACAAAACACCCCCTTATACTTTTAAAACTCAAATCGGGTAACAAATAAGTGCACAAAACCCTAATTAAAATTTTCCCCAATAATTACACAATTTATATACATTCATTAGCATGTATTGGACCTGGGAAAAATATAAAAAACCCTACCCTAATTCGTTTTCCAATTATTTGCTTCCTTTTCTCTTTATTTCGCAAATCGGCAAAGTTATTAAATCCCAAATAATTATTTTGAGCCTCTTAAAAATTTAACCAACAATTTATCTGAGATCTACATGATATATGCTACCTTATAAAATTATAAAATCAATTTTACAAATAGTTTTTATGCCGATTTCAATACTAGCTAGAAATTAGGGTTTCGAATATGATTTGATTTATAAAATCAAAATAAAATGAATGAACATTTTTCTTATGCATAGATCGAATTTATATGATGAAAAGTGAGTTGTAAAAATACCTTGGATGATCCTTAGGGATTTTATGAATTTATGAACCCGGTAGAGCTTTTCGAACCCAAATCAATAACCAAAATCGAACCAAGCACACCCCAAGCTTCCCACTATTTTTCCCACACTCCTTAACCTTCAAATAGTCTTAGAAAAATCGCACAAGTCCTGGAAAAATTCTTTGTGCCGCCACTTAATTTATTTAGGTTTCGGTTTGTTTGTTTTTAAAGAATTTACAAATGAAAAATGAAATAAGGATGTGATAAATTATTTGGCCGAGGTCCCATGGGCTATTAAAATTGGTTTTTAATCAGATTTAGCTATTATCTTAATTATTCCCTATATTTATCCATATTTTAATTTAATAAAAGTTGTAATTTATAAATAATTAAACTCATATATTTCGGCAATAAATAAATATACATAATATTAATTATTTTTCTTACCTAATATAAGTATTTTATTCTACATTAAATTTTCATAATTGCATCTATATTGGTATTTCATAATTTCTAAACATTTAAATGTATTTTTAATTTAAGCTTTTCTGAATTTTTTGCATTAGGGGAATTTTGGTATTTTACACTTATTGAAATTTTTATGGTTTTATAACTCTTCCCCCTAAAAAAAATTTCGTCCTCGAATTAGAAACATGATACGACTGAAAAGAAAATACAAGATCATGAAGAAGATGATGTTAGGAAGTCCGTATAGACTCCTCGGCTCCCAAGTGGCTTCCCGCTCGGGATGTTTCTCCAAAGGATTTTGACAAAAGGGATGTCTTTTTCCTTATGACTCTGTCCTGACGGTCTAAATTTTGTATCAGGGCTCTTCAGTTATAGATAAAATCCTCACGGATCTGATCGGAATGATAAGAGACAACGTTGAAGAGGATGGATACTTGTAACTCTGAAGTAATGGTTCATGAAACAACATTGTGAACATGAGATAGCTGAGGAGGGAACGCCAGACGATAGGAAACCTCACCAACACGATCAAGAATCTCAACGGTCTTTGGAACGTTAGGTTAAGCTTGCCTTGATACCAAAACGCCTGTCTCACGTAGTAGGTGATACTTTCAAGAAAAAACATGTTCACCGGCCTGAAAACCTCTAAAACCGCTCTGCGTGTCTTGTCGATATGCGTAACTCTTCTGACGGAAGTCTGCGCTTCCTTAAGCTTTTCCCTGGCGACGGCGACCTTTTCATTAGTCACCTCAATCATCTCCGGACCCTCAAGAATACGTTGGTCACGACCTTGATCCAAACAATAGGAGGCACGACATTTTCTACCATCCAACATCTCGAAAGGAGCGCATTTAATGCTGCATGCCAATGTTATTGTAGGCAAACTCCACTAGACAATATAGGTCCATTCCCAATTTCCTGCCCATTCTAAAGCACTGAACGTAACATATCCTCTAATGTTTGAATGTACGCTCCGACGGTCCGTCGGGTCTAGGATGAAAAGCTGGTACTAAAATTGAGCTGGTTCCCCAGCTTTCTGAAACTTTCCAGAAATTGAGACGTTGAAACGTGGATCTCTATTCTGAGACACGAGTCGCTGAGGTAGTACGGTATATCGAACAATTTCTTGTTGGAAATTCTGCTAATTTACTAAGGGGTAATCCTTACGGATAGGTAGAAAATGTGCCGATTTGTCAAACCGATCTACTAACAACCCAGATAGCATCGTGCTTCTCTGAGTCCGTTGGTAACCCGGGAAAAAATCCCATGGATTTATTCGTCCCACTTCCAAAACAGGAATCTCTAACGGTTGCAATAGCCCACTTGCCGTTGGTGTTCAATCTTATACCTGCTGACTGATTTAAAACACTTTGACACAAACGTAAGGCCACATCGCGTTAATACCACTCCACAAAAGTTGTTGCTTGAGATCGTTGATACATCTTAGTCGACCCTGGATGAATCGAAAATTGGAGAAAACTATGAGCCTCAGTCTTCAAGGCTTCCCCTGAAGTGTAGATCCTTCTGGTACGGCATTATTTAGTACCCTGCCATAAAATACCATCGTCATCAACGACGAAACTCGGTCTGCTGATTCAAATATTCTGAATCATGCACAGATTCTTCTTGTCATCCTTTGAGCTATCTTGATCTGTAATAATTAGGTTAGGCTCAACCCTCAGACTAGCCCTGTAACCACTCTGTCCTCGAACACATAATTCGAATATCCAAACGGCTCAAGGTCTCGATTAATCTCTTCTTCCACCTTGGATGCCACAGCTTTCCATACCCGTACTTCCTACTCAAAGGAATCAGCACTACTTCGCTTTACCCGGATGGGTAGTGAATGTTGGTGTCATAAATCCTTTAGTACTCAACCAAGTCATTCTCTGTCTCTTATTCAATTCTCGATGAGTGAAAAATATATTTAAGACTCTATGTGCACGGTAAAAATATCACATGATTCGCATACAGATAGTGTCTCTAAATTTTGAGTGGATGACTAAACGCGCTGTAATTCCAGATACATGAGTAGGATAATTAACCTCATAGGGCTTTAGTTGTGTGAGGCATATGGCAATCACTTTCCATGCTGCATGAGTACACACCCAAGACCCTTTCTTAGAAGCATCATATAATCTGAAATCCACTTAACCACGGCTGTGGAAGAGTAAGAAGAGTGCGCGGAAACAAACGCTGCTTAGCTCTTCAAAGATCTTTTCGCGCTCTTCATTCCATACAAACTTGCTGCACCTTTTCGAATATGCTTGGTTCATGTGGTAAGGCTAATCGTGAGAAACCCTCTACGAATGCCGGTAATAAACCTGCTAATCCAAAGAAAAAACTCCATTCTTCGGATCACGACGTCGGTCTTGGCATTTGGTGATAGCCTCAACCTTCGCAGGAGCCATAGTATATTCCTTTGCTGAAAACAAAGTGACCCAGAAAAAATGCCACCTATACTGCATCCTTATAATTCGCACTTGGAAATGTGTTGGCATATTAATTTCTCTGTCGTAAATTCTGTGAACAGTGTTGGAGGATGCTCCTCGTGTTCTTCTTTAGACTTAGAGGAAGACCCAGAAATATCATCAATGAACACGAGACGAACTTGTCCAAGAATTCATGATAAAAATCGGTTCATCAAGTCCATAAATATAGCTGGGAGCATTCGTTTGAACCAAAGGCATATGCAAGAATTCATAATGACCATATCGTTGTGCGTATAGCGTCGTGGAAATGTCTTGTCTCTTTCTCTCGCAACTGATGGTAACCAGATGTTAAATCAATCTTGGAAAAAATGATTTAGCGCCCTGAAGCTGATCAAATAATCATCGATAGTGAAGGGGATAAACGATTACGAATGGTGATCTTTGGATTCAATCTCACGGTAGTCGATACATATCTCATGCTACCGTCCTTCTTCCTTGACAAACCAGAACCGGGTGCACCCCATGGCGATACACTCGGGCGAATAAAACCTCGCTCCAACAACTCCTTGTAACTGATCCTTCAACTCTTTTAACTCAATCGGTGCCATGCGATAAGGAGCTTTTGAGATAGGCTCAGCTCCGGGAATAAGCTCAATGTTAAACTCAACATCGCGGAATAGGAGGTATTCTGGAAGGTCTTCGGAAATACGTCAGAAAGTCAGAAACAATTCGGCTGATCATTGAATTAGAAGATAACGTCAGAAGGCGTGTCATGAATTGGTGCAGAAAACCTTCACAGCTTGCGATTGTAAGGTACGTGCTTTTGATGCGGAAATGTCTTCAAATTAGATTTCCCTGGGTAAGGAACATGATAAATAAATTCAGGAGCATGATATCGCCGAATATAACACGACGGGGGAATGACAGTCAATCGTAGAACGGTGTGCTGCTAACCAGTCTATACCCAGAATTATGTCAAATTCACACATATCCAAGGGAAGTGCGATTAATGATACGAATATTGTCATCAAACTGTGAGGAGATCTCTATATACATGGGTAATACGTGCGGAGTCTTTCATGGCGTGGATATACATAATATCCATGATCAAGTAATATTAGGGTCATAGTAAAAATGAAGCAAAACTTGGTAGGATATCACAGAATGTGTCGCACCGTATCAAATAAAACAAAACAATGCACGTCCGAATTAAATAATTGCACCAGTCTGGTTAACCTGAAGTATTGGCGGCCTGATCTGAGTAAGTGCAAAGACACGGCCTGATTCGTCTGGCTTCTTGTCGCATGGACCTGACGACCTCAGCACCAGTGTATCTTCTTATTAGTCGCGCTGAAGATGATCCAGCCTGGCCACATTTGAAGAGTTCAGCAGCACGACGACACTCTCCTGGGTGTCTACGTCCACATGTGTTGCAAACAGGGTGAGTATAACCCTCAGAGGGTACCCTGGACTGCTGGGAACCTGATTCAATGATAGATCGTGAGACATGAACTTTGAGACATATAGAGAATAAACTTGTTATTTCAAATGATTTACCCGAGTTGGTAGATCGGTGGGATTGCTGACCTCTGTTCCTTTGGTCGCGTCCAGCACCAGAATTCCTGTTACCATGACGTGATGTTAGATTCATATCATATAACAGATAAAGACGATAACGATTAAGATTTGACCTGTTGTTGTCACGAGAGTACTTGTTGTTATTGTTGTTACGGTAGTTACCACCACCGCCCTGCCTGTCAGATCCCTGACGGTCATTTTTCTGATCGTGACTCCGATAATTATTCTGCTGAGTGTCCGACTGATATCGGTCTCCACTCTTATGCCTGGAGAATAGTTGAATGGTACATATTATAAGGATAGGGAGGTAAAACATAGAATAAGGTCGCAAAACTTGATTACAGAAAGTTTACCTCTTGTCTGAACGTTCGGACCTATCATAGTCATCCCGGTCACGAAGGATCTCTAAGTTGCGTGCAGCATCCGCAACCTGAGCAACGTCTGTAAACTGTATACACATGACATGGTCGAGGATTGACTTATGAAGACCCCAACGAAAGTTCTTCGCCTGCTCTTCTGCAGTACCAGCAGCCTGTCCAAGAAAACCAGCTAGGCGGAGGAAACGCTGCATGTACTCAGTACTATTTTCACTCGCCCTTTGGCGGATGGAATGGTACTCTCTCTTCAAGCGCTCTTGTTCGGCTCGAGGGAAAAACTGAAGAAAGAACAGCTCTTTGAAAGCTGCCCAAGTCAAAGTAAGGACCCACGCATCTCCTCCTTTGGCCTGCTTATAGGCCTTCCACCAAGCCAACGCGTCACCCTCGAACTTATACACAGCCAATCTGGTCTTAAAAGCATCATTACAATCCATCACGTCGAAGATCTTCTCCATATGGGAGATCCAATTCTCAGCATCAACAGGGGCTACTGCCTTCTCGAACGAACGGGGTTTCTGCTTATTGAAGCGCTCAAGCCAAGTATGAATAGTGACTGGTGGAGGATTACTACCCGAAGCTACAGCACCAGTGCGGTACTCTTCGCGAACCTGCTCGCGAATCTGTGGGAGCATGGCATCCACGGCTGCCTGAACGGCCGCAGCGAGTTCAGCATCGGTACGAGTGTTCACCATCTGACATTTGCAAAAAGGGTTTAATGATTAAACGGTTAAAAGGTCAAAACGCGACAGAAGATAAACGTCGATTCTGAAGGAACCTAATGTCTACCCAATCCTCACAGGTCAAGTTTTAGAGCCTACAGGTCGAAACCTTTAGCTCTGATACCATAATTGTAACGACCCACTCCGGAAAGGAGGCCGAAACGTCATAATCATGGTGTCATATCAAAGCATAATAAAGGCATAAAGTCATAAATGATAACATAGGACAAGGTGGAAAGCCGGAATCAAACATCGGCTCCCAATTATGAGATCAACATGAATAACGTAAAAGGAGTCTAAAGGACGAAACATGTGTCCAAGATAGTCTAGCACATCAAAATGTCTGCGATATAAAGAAAGGAAGCTAAATAGGTCACTTCCTAAGCACACACTCTCTCATGCCCAATCTCCCTCTAGATACCTGCCGTATAAGAAAGAGAAAGAAAATACGGCTGACGCTCAGTGAACGGATATAATAACAATGTAATTAATAAGTATGAATCCTGGATAGTAATTACAAAGTAGCGGAAAGATCAAAAGTGTCATGAGGAAACCTGGAGAATGCGTCATGAAGAATAGGAAATAAACATGTAAAGCATGGTAATACGAAGTAAAGATGTCATGAGATCTCATGGATAGTATAAACATAGATAATAAGGAATGCCCACGAGCTCATATAATCATACATGTCATAATAAACATGTCGTGAATACATGCATATAGTACAGAGGGGCTGCCTCAACATGTAATAGAGGGGTGACCTCTTATAATAATACGGGTGGAGGGATCAGCTCCAATGTGATGGGATGTAGAGCACACACCAACCAATCACCATAAACGTGTAAACATGTAAACTAGGATGCATCCATACGCCCCTGAATAATAATGGACAAACATGAAATATAATTTGGTAACATGAAAAGGGACGCCGCGTGAAATCACTCTTAACGCGAAAGAGTCGTGACACAGGCCCCCGAAGTGGTAGTTTCATTTTATGACAACTTCCTTCAAGTAGATCCAGTGAGATTCGCTTTTTGCTCCGTTTAAGCTCGTGTGTTCCGGTCCTCTTGTCTTTGTTTTTCGTTGTACACTTGTTCCCCGTCATGCTTTTGCGATCTTAAACTTTGAGATCCTCTTGTCATTTGTCTTTACTCGCCTTTGCGCCATCCTTGCGATCTTGTGTCTTGAACCACATGCTCATCCAACTTTGCCATCTCTTCGAAACTTAAATCCAGAGTCTACGAAGTCTTGTCTTTCTACAAATCTCAGCTTTCTAGATTTATGTCTTCAGTAAGATTGAAGCATGTTGGAATGGATGAGGTGTGCACGTTACCACCCTTCGTGGAGTTTTGGCCCTGTATGTTTACGTTAGTGATAAACGAGGAAAATAGATTTGAAAATCAATCGAACGTGTCACTTCGTTAAAGTGATTTTTTGGTAACGACATCGAGAGTGTCATGTTTTATTATCACAAAATTCCATCAACCGCAATTCATTTACTGGACCCAAATCGATATACAAGTTTGATTCATATAGAATCTCGCAGAGCACCTACCCGCAGTGCTTTTGATGAAGACACTGAAGGATTTCCATTCGTCATTGTGAATACTAAAGAGTACAATCTGAATGTACCTGGCAAAATAATCACAATGATCTTGCGTAGACTCTTGATAACAGCTTGTGAACCTGGATGATGGTTCAACAAGTGTTTTTGAAATGGAATGTTTTCCTAAACGAGATTTTGATGATCTCTTGGCTCTAGACTCGATTAATGCATTTTGGTTTTAGTACTCGGAGGCTGGAGCAGACTGCCACCTATTCAATAATCAACAATCTCGAAGTAGAGATGACAGTGAATAACGTGTGTATCCTCCGTGACAAATGAACGCGAGGTGTTCCTGTAGGCAGACGTGAAACCCGAATGGCTGGGAAAGGTAGGAGTCATTGCATCACTGGTCCAATGATGTCGTTTTCAATGTCACAAGTCAGTCTTGTGAATGAGCGAGTAGATAGCGATAGAGTGTATTAACCCGTTTCGCCTCGTATCCGGGGGGGGCTTCCGACACCATTTTTTAAAAAAAAAAAAAAAAAAAAGTAAACTGTTTTGTTTTTGTCTATTTTTTTCCTTTTTTTCATTGTGAACAAGGTTGTATTTTTGTTTGTGTGTTCGGATTTTTAGTTTTATTTTTTTTTTTTCCCCCCCCCTTTAAAAACCCTATTTTTTTTTTTTTTTTATTTTCCCCCCCACCCCCCCCTTTTTTTTATCTGTGTTGGGGGGGGGGTTTGAGAGAGTTTTTTTTTTTTGTATTTCAATTTTTTTTTTGTCTTTCAAAAAAACCCCCCCTATTTTTTAAACCCCTTTTTTTTTATCTTTAATTTTGTTTTTTATATTTTTATTTTTTAAATTTTTATTTTTTTTAAAAAAAACCCTTTTTTTTTATTTTTTTTACCCCCCACAAATTTATTTTCTTTTTTTTTTATTTGTAACCGTGGTTAGACTTTTTTTTGTCCCCCCTTATATTTATAAAAAAACCCCCGTTTGTTTTTTTTTTTTTTTTTTAATAATTTTTTTTTGTTTTTTTATTTTTTTATTTCCCTCTTAATAAAAAAAAAAAAAAAAAAAAAAACCCCCTATATTTTTTAACATTAAAAAAAACCCACACTAAAGATATATTCACACACCCCCTCTCCCCCTTTTATTAATCTTATATGACAAACCCTTTTTTAATTTATTTATAATGTCCCCACCCCCCCCCCCCTAAATATTTATACAATTATATTTTATTATATAAATATCCCCCCCCCCCCCCATTTTTCACCCCCCCCCCCCCTATTATTAAATATTACCCCGCCCGCCCCCCCCCCCCCCCCCCCCCACCCTAATATGCGTTGGGGGGGGGGGGGGGGGTGGGGTTTGTTGTGGGGTGGGGGGTTGTTGTTGTTTTTTTTCTTTTGGAACCCCCCCCCCCCCCCCCCCCTTTTTTTTTTTATTTAACTATCACCTATTAATTTTGTTAAAAAACCCCCCCCCCCCCCCCCCAATTAATAATTATCCCCCTTCATTAATAAAAATATTTTTATAATAAAATTAACAAATACCCCCCCACCCCCCAATATTAAAAAAATACAGCCACCCCCCCCCCTCTAAATATATAAACAAATGATTAAAAGGGAAGTAACAATAATAGTGCAACCGCCCAACCCCCCCCCCCCCCCCCCCCACCCACCCCAACCCACCCCCCCCCCCCCCCCAAAAAATATAAAATAACCCCCCTAAAAGAATAATATTAAAAAATATAAAAAAATTTAAAATAAATTTTAAAAAATTATACCCCCCTAATACCCCCCCCCCCCCCACAAAAAACCCCCCCCCCCCCCCCCCCCACCAAAAAAAAAAAAAAAATTAGGATATACCACCCCAACCCCCCCCACAAAGCGAAAAATTTAATTAATTAAATTGGCGCTTTAAATAAAAAAAAAAAAAAAAAAAAAAAAAATAAATCTTATCCCCCATCCCCAACCCCCCCCCTCCCCCCCCCCCCACCCCATTAAAAATAATTAAACCCATCCGCCCCCCTAAGATAGAACAAATTAAAAAGTTAAAAAAAAATATAAATATATAAAACAAACTATATTAAAAATATTAGAAAAAGAAAACCCCCCCCAAATAAAAACAATCCCCCCCTCGCCGATTATAAAGTTGTGAAAAAAAAAGATAATATATAAAAAATAAACCCCCCCCCCCCTAAAAATATATTAATATAAAAAAAAATACAAAAAATTATATTTAATACAAATCAATCCCCCCCCCCCCCCCCACCCCTCTAAAAAAACCCCCCCCCATAAAACATATAATACCCCCCCCCACAATTAATTTTTTTAACCCCCCCCACCCCCCCCCCCCCCCGGGTTTTTTATTTTCCCCCAATTCGCCACCCTCCCCCCCCCCCCCCCAAATTTTTTTTTTTTTTTTGGGGGGGGGGGGGGACACAACACACCCCCCCACAAATTTTTATTTATTTAATTAATTTTTATTTTTTTTTTTATTTATTTTTGTTTTATTTATGTGAGATCCCCCCCCCCCCCCCATCCGGGGGTTTTTATTTATTATTACCAACAAAAAAAAAATTAACAACCCCCCCCCCCCCCCCCCTTTATATTTATCAAAAACCCAAAACACACCCCACACCCCCCCCCCGCTTCTTTGTATTTTTTCCCCCCCCCCCCCCCCCCTTTTTTTATATTTTTATAGTTTTTTTTTCCCCCCCCCTTTTTTTAATTTTAGATTAATGGATTTTAATATTTTAATTATATTAAATAAAAATATAAATAGTTGAGATAATTTTTTATTTATTACACCCCCCCCCCAGACAACCCCCACCCACCCCCCCCCCCCAAACCCCACACACACCTCTTTTTTTACGCCCAAAAAACTCCCCACCCCCCGTAACACACAACCCCCCCCCTACAACCCCCCCCCCACCCCCCATGAATTATTACATTTTTATTTTTATCATATTTTTTATTAAAATTTTTCAATTTCTATTAATTAATTTATTTATTGTATTGTTTTTATTCAGTTTTTTATTTATTATTATTTTTTTTTTTTTATAAAATATTTTTTTAATATTTTTATTTTTATCCCCCCAACCCCTCCCCCCCCTTCTGATTACCCCCTTTTAATTTTGTATTATTATTTTATTTTTGATTTTTTTTTTATAAAAACAACCCCCCACTCCCCCCCCCCCCCCCCAACCCCCCACAAACCAAAACTCTTTTTTATTTTTTTTTTATTTATTTTTTTTTTTATTATATTTTTTTTTTTTTTACCCCACCCCACCCCTATTCTATAAAAAAACCCCCCCCCCCCCCCCACCCCCCCCCCCCAAACCCCCTCCCAAACCTGTTAAGTTTTTTTTTTTTAATTATATTGTTTTTATTTTTATATTTTTTTGTTTTTTTTATCCAACACCCCCCAACCCCCCCGTTAATTTGTCACCCAACCCACCCCCCCATCCCCCCACCCCCCCTATTCCCCACCTTTTTTATTTTCTTATTGTTTTTTTTTTTTATATTTTTTTTTTTTATTGTATATTTATTATTTATTATCTGTTTGTTTATTTTTTTTTTTTTTAAAAAACCACCAAACACACCTTAAAACCCCCCCCCCCCCCCCCCCCCCCCAACATAAAAAAAGAGAAAAAATATTAAAATATTAATATAATTTTTAAATTAATTTTATTTTTTATAAATTATAATTAATATATAATTTCAATAAATAAAATTAAATATATTTTAAATTATAATTAAAAAATAATAATATAATTCAATTATAATTATAATTAAAAAAAATAAAATATTCAATACTAATAAAAATTAGTTAAATAAATTGTTTAAAAAAATATATATTTATCCCCCCCCCCCCCGCCCAACCCCCCCCCCCCCCCCCCCCCACCCAAAAAAAAATATATAATCTTTTAAAATAAAAAAAATAAAAAATTTTTACTTTTATATATTAGTTTTAAAATAATTCCCGACCCCCCCCCCCCCCCCCCCCCTCCCGCCCCCGCCCCCCCCACCCACCCCCCCCTCTCCCCCCCCCCCCCATTCCCCCCCCCCCCCACCCCCCCAAAAAAATAAAAAAACATAAAAATAAAACAAGATATTAAAAGTAGAAGCTAATTTAATCCCCCACCCCCCGCCCTCCCCCCCCCCCCAATAATAACCACTCCCCCCCTCCCCCTTCACCTAACACCACAACCCTCCACCCCCATTATCTTTCCCCCCCCTCCCTTTTTTTTTTTTAATTTTACCCACCACACTTTGTTTATATTTTTTATATTTTTTTTGTTTTTTTACCCCCACAATTTAACCCCCCCACAAAACCAAACCCCCCAACCCCCTCCCCCCCCCAAAAACCAACCCCAGACCCCCTGTTTTTTTTTTTTTGTTTTTTTTTTTTGATTTGTTTGTTTATTTTTTTTTTTTTTTTTTTTTTGTTATTATTTTTTTTAATTTAAACCAACCACTTTTTTTATTTTTTTTTTGTTTTGTTATATTTGTTTTTATTTTTTTTTTTTTACAACACACAACATACATCTGGCTAGCAGATTTGCTCGACATAACTTTCGTCATCATTTGAGCATTTCATCGGGTATAAACCCTTTACCCAAAACAAGATACCTTTGGCGAGAAGATTTGCTCGACATAACTTTCGTCATCATTTGAGCATTTCATCGGGTATAAACCCTTTACCCAAAACAAGATACATCTGGCTAGCAGATTTGCTCGACAGAACTTTCGTCATCATTTGAGCATTTCATCAGGTATAAACACTATACCCAAAACAAGATACCTTTGGCGAGCAGATTTGCTCGACATAACATTCATCATCATTTGAGCATTTCATCGGGTATAAACCCTTTACCAAAACAAGATACCTTTGGCTAGCAGATTTGCTCGACATAACTTTCGTCATCATTTGAACATTTCATCGGGTATAAACCCTTTACCCAAAACAAGATACCTTTGTCGAGCAGATTTGCTCAACATAACATTCGTCATCATTTGAGCATTTCATCGGGTATAAACCCTTTACCCAAAACAAAATACCTTTGGCGAGAAGATTTGCTCGACATAACTTTCGTCATCGTTTGAGCATTTCATCGGGTATAAACCCTTTACCCTAAACAAGATACCTTTGGCGAGAAAATTTGTTTGACATAACTTTCATCATAATTTAAGCCTTTCATCGGGTATAAACCCTTTACCCAAAACAAGATACCTTTGGCGAGAAGATTTGCTCGACATAACTTTCGTCATCATTTGAGCATTTCATCGGGTATAAACCCTTTACCCAAAACAAGATACATCTGGCTAGCAGATTTGCTCGACAGAACTTTCGTCATCATTTGAGCATTTCATCAGGTATAAACACTATACCCAAAACAAGATACCTTTGGCGAGCAGATTTGCTCGACATAACTTTCGTCATCATATGAGCATTTCATCGAGTATAAACCCTTTACTCAAAAATAAATTCCTTTGGCGAGCAGATTATCCCAACATAACTTTCGTCATCATTTGAACAATTCATCGGCTATAAACCCTTTACCTAAAACAAGATACCTTTGGCAGATTTGCCCGACATAAGTTTCGTCGTCATTTGAGAATTTCATCGGGTATAAACCTTTTACCCAAAACAAGATACCTTTGTCGAGCAGATTTGCTCAACATAACATTCGTCATCATTTGAGCATTTCATCGGGTATAAACCCTTTACCCAAAACAAGATACCTTTGGCGAGAAGATTTTCTCGACATAACTTTCGTCATCATTTGAGCATTTCATCGGGTATAAACCCTTTACCCAAAACAAGATACCTTTGGCGAGCAGATTTGCTCGACATAACTTTCATCATCATTTGAGCATTTTATCGGTTATAAACCCTTTACCCAACACAAGATACATTTGGCTAGCAGATTTGCTCGACAGAACTTTCGTCATCATTTGAGCATTTCATCGGGTATAAACACTTTACCCAAAACAAGATACCTTTGGCGAGCAGATTTGCTCGACATAACTTTCGTCATCATATGAGCATTTCATCGAGTATAAACCCTCTACTCAAAACAAGATACCTTTGGCGAGAAGATTTGCTCGACATAACTTTCGTCATCGTTTGAGCATTTCATCGGGTATAAACCCTTTACCCTAAACAAGATACCTTTGGCGAGAAAATTTGTTTGACATAACTTTCATCATAATTTAAGCCTTTCATCGGGTATAAACCCTTTACCCAAAACAAGATACCTTTGGCGAGAAGATTTGCTCGACATAACTTTCGTCATCATTTGAGCATTTCATCGGGTATAAACCCTTTACCCAAAACAAGATACATCTGGCTAGCAGATTTGCTCGACAGAACTTTCGTCATCATTTGAGCATTTCATCAGGTATAAACACTTTACCCAAAACAAGATACCTTTGGCGAGCAGATTTGCTCGACATAACATTCATCATCATTTGAGCATTTCATCGGGTATAAACCCTTTACCAAAACAAGATACCTTTGGCTAGCAGATTTGCTCGACATAACTTTCGTCATCATTTGAGCATTTCATCGGGTATAAACCCTCTACTCAAAACAAGATACCTTTGGCGAGAAGATTTGCTCGACATAACTTTCGTCATCATTTGAGCATTTCATCGGGTATAAACCCTTTACCCAAAACAAGATACCTTTGGCTAGCAGATTTGCTCGACATAACTTTCGTCATCATTTGAGCATTTCATCGGGTATAAACCCTTTACCCAAAACAAGATACCTTTGGCGAGAAGATTTGCTCGACATAACTTTCATCATCATTTGAGCATTTCATCGGGTATAAACCCTTTACCCAAAACAAGATACCTTTGGCGAGCAGATTTGATTGACATAACTTTCATCATCATTTAAGCATTTTATCGGTTATAAACCCTTTACCCAACACAGAAAACATTTTGGCTATCAGATTGCTCGACAGAACTTTCAGTCATCAATTGACAATTTCATCGTGTAGAATCAACTTCACTCAAATCAGAATACCTTTGGCGAGCAGATTTGCTCGACATAACTTTCGTCATCATATGAGCATTTCATCGAGTATAAACCCTCTACTCAAAACAAGATACCTTTGGCGAGTAGATTTGCTCGACATAACTTTCGTCATCATTTGAGCATTTCATCGGGTATAAACCCTTTACCCAAAACAAGATTCCTTTGGCGAGCAGATTTGCTCGACATAACATTCATCATCATTTGAGCATTTCATCGGGTATAAACCCTTTACCAAAACAAGATACCTTTGGCTAGCAAATATTTGCACGACATCACTTTCGTCAACATTTGAACAATTTCATTGGCTATAACCCTTTACCTAACACAAGATACCTTTGGCAATTTGCCGAACAAAAGTATCGACGCAATTGAGAATTTCAACGGGTATAAACCTTTTACCCAAAACAAGAAACCCTATGTCGAGTAGATTTTACTCAACATACATGCGTCATCATTGAGCAATTTCATCGGATATAAACCCTTTACCCAAAACAAGATACCTTTGGCGAGAAGATTTGCTCGACATAACTTTCGTAATCATTTGAGCATTTCATCGGGTATAAACTCTTTACACAATACAAGATACCTTTGGCGAGCAGATTTGCTCGACATAACTTTTATCATCATTTGAGCATTTTATCGGTTATAAACCCTTTACCTAACACAAGATACATTTGGCTAGCAGATTTGCTCGACAGAACTTTCGTCATCATTTGAGTATTTTATCGGGTATAAACACTTTACCCAAAAGAAGATACCTTTGGCGAGCAGATTTGCTCGACATAACTTTCGTCATCATATGAGCATTTCATCGAGTATAAACCCTCTACTCAAAACAAGATACCTTTGGCGAGAAGATTTGCTCGACATAACTTTTGTCATCATTTGGGCATTTTATCGGGTATAAACCCTTTACCCAAAACAAGATTCCTTTGGCGAGCAGATTTGCTCGACATAACATTCATCATCATTTGAGCATTTCATCGGGTATAAACACTTTAGCAAAACAAGATACCTTTAGCTAGCAGATTTGCTCGACATAACTTTCGTCATCATTTGAGCATTTCATCGGGTATAAAACCTTTACCTAAAACATGATACCTTTGGCAGATTTACCCGACTTAAGTTTCGTCGTCATTTGAGAATTTCATCGGGTATAAACCTTTTACCCAAAACAAGATACCTTTATCGAGCAGATTTGCTCAACATAACATTCGTCATAATTTGAATTTCAAGGGTATAAACCCGTTACCCAAGAACAAGATAACCTTTGGTGAGTAGATTCTTCTTTGACATAACATTCGTGCATTATTTTGACATTTCATCAAGTTTAAACCCTGTACCCAAAACAAGATACCTTTGCGAGCGAAATTTTCTCGACATAACATATCTCGTCATCATTTGAGCATTTCATCTGGTATAAACCCTCACCCAAAACAAGATACCGTTGGCTAGCAGATTTGCTCGACATAACTTTCGTCATCATTTGAACATTTCATCGGGTATAAACCCTTTACTCAAAAATAAATTCCTTTGGCGAGCAGATTATCCCAACATAACTTTCGTCATCATTTGAACAATTCATCGGCTATAAACCCTTTACCTAAAACAAGATACCTTTGGCAGATTTGCCCGACATAAGTTTCGTCGTCATTTGAGAATTTCATCGGGTATAAACCTTTTACCCAAAACAAGATACCTTTGTCGAGCAGATTTGCTCAACATAACATTCGTCATCATTTGAGCATTTCATCGGGTATAAACCCTTTACCCAAAACAAAATACCTTTGGCGAGAAGATTTGCTCGACATAACTTTCGTCATCATTTGAGCATTTCATCGGGTATAAACCCTTTACCCAAAACAAGATACATCTGGCTAGCAGATTTGCTCGACAGAACTTTCGTCATCATTTGAGCATTTCATCAGGTATAAACACTATACCCAAAACAAGATACCTTTGGCGAGCAGATTTGCTCGACATAACTTTCGTCATCATATGAGCATTTCATCGAGTATAAACCCTCTACTCAAAACAAGATACCTTTGGCGAGAAGATTTGCTCGACATAACTTTCGTCATCATTTGAGCATTTCATCGGGTATAAACCCTTTACCCAAAACAAGATTCCTTTGGCGAGCAGATTTGCTCGACATAACATTCATCATCATTTGAGCATTTCATCGGGTATAAACCCTTTACCAAAACAAGATACCTTTGGCTAGCAGATTTGCTCGACATAACTTTCGTCATCATTTGAGCATTTCATCGGGTATAAACCCTCTACTCAAAACAAGATACCTTTGGCGAGAAGATTTGCTCGACATAACTTTCGTCATCATTTGAGCATTTCATCGGGTATAAACCCTTTACCCAAAACAAGATTCCTTTGGCGAGCAGATTTGCTCGACATAACATTCATCATCATTTGAGCATTTCATCGGGTATAAACCCTTTACCAAAACAAGATACCTTTGGCTAGCAGATTTGCTCGACATAACTTTCGTCATCATTTGAACATTTCATCGGGTATAAACCCTTTACTCAAAAATAAATTCCTTTGGCGAGCAGATTATCCCAACATAACTTTCGTCATCATTTGAACAATTCATCGGCTATAAACCCTTTACCTAAAACAAGATACCTTTGGCAGATTTGCTCGACATAACTTTCGTCATCGTTTGAGCATTTCATCGGGTATAAACCCTTTACCCTAAACAAGATACCTTTGGCGAGAAAATTTGTTTGACATAACTTTCATCATAATTTAAGCCTTTCATCGGGTATAAACCCTTTACCCAAAACAAGATACCTTTGGCGAGAAGATTTGCTCGACATAACTTTCGTCATCATTTGAGCATTTCATCGGGTATAAACCCTTTACCCAAAACAAGATACATCTGGCTAGCAGATTTGCTCGACAGAACTTTCGTCATCATTTGAGCATTTCATCAGGTATAAACACTATACCCAAAACAAGATACCTTTGGCGAGCAGATTTGCTCGACATAACTTTCGTCATCATATGAGCATTTCATCGAGTATAAACCCTCTACTCAAAACAAGATACCTTTGGCGAGAAGATTTGCTCAACATAATTTTCGTCATCATTTGAGTATTTCATCGGGTATAAACCCTTTACCCAAAACACGATTCCTTTGGCGAGCAGATTTGCTCGACATAACATTCATCATCATTTGAGCATTTCATCGGGTATAAACCCTTTACTCAAAAATAAATTCCTTTGGGGAGCAGATTTGCCCAACATAACTTTCGTCATCATTTGAGCAATTCATCGGCTATAAACCCTTTACCTAAAACAAGATACCTTTGGCAGATTTGCCCGACATAAGTTTCGTCGTCATTTGAGAATTTCATCGGGTATAAACCTTTTACCCAAAACAAGATACCTTTGTCGAGCAGATTTGCTCAACATAACATTCGTCATCATTTGAGCATTTCATCGGGTATAAACCCTTTACCCAAAACAAGATACCTTTGGCGAGCGAATTTGCTCGACATAACTTTCGTCATCATTTGAGCATTTCATCGGGTATAAACCCTTTACCCAAAACAAGATCCCTTTGGCTAGCTGATTTTCTCGACATAACTTTCGTCATCATTTGAGCATTTCATCGGGTATAAACCCTTTACCCAAAACAAAATACCTTTGGCGAGCAGATTCGCTCGACATAACTTTCGTCATCAATTGAGCATTTCATCGGGTATAAACCCTTTACCCAAAACAACATAACTTTGGCGAGAAGATTTGCTCGACATAACTTTCGTCATCGTTTGAGCATTTCATCGGGTATAAACCCTTTACCCAAAACAAGATACCTTTGGCGAGCAGATTTGCTGGACATAACTTTCATCATCATTTGAGCATTTCATCAGGTATAAACCCTTTACCAAAACAAGATACCTTTGGCTAACATATTTGCTCGACATAACTTTCATCATCATTTGAGCATTTCATCGGTTTCGTATAAACCCTTTAACAAAACAAGATACCTTTGGCGAGGAGATTTGCTTGACATAACTTTCGTCATCATTTGAGCATTTAATCGGGCATAAACCTTTTACCCAAAAGAAGATACCTTTCGCGAGCAAATTTGTTCGACATAACTTTCGTCATCATTTGAGCATTTCATTGGGAATAAACCCTTTACCCAAAAAAAGATACCTTTGGCGAGCAGATTTGCTCGACATAACTTTCGTCATCATTTGAGCATTTAATCAAGTATAAACACTTTACCCAAAACAAGATACCTTTGGCGAACAAATTTGTTTGACATAACTTTCATCATCATTTAAGCATTTCATAGGGTATAAACCCTTTACCCAAAACAAGATACCTTTGGCTAGCAGATTTGCTCGACATAACTTTCGTCATCATTTGAGCATTTCATCGGGTATAAACACTTTACCAAAACAAGATACCTTTGGCTAGCAGATTTGCTCGACATAACTTTCTTCATCATTTGAGAAATTCATCGGCTAGTAGATTTGCCCGACATAAGTTTCGTCGTCATTTGATAATTTCATCGGGTATAAACCTTTTACCCAAAACAAGATACCTTTGTCGAGCAGATTTGCTCAACATAACATTCGTCATCATTTGAGCATTTCATAGGGTATAAACCCTTTACCCAAAACAAGATACCTTTGGCGAGTAGATTTGCTTGACATAACTTTCGTCATTATTTGAGCATTTCATCGAGTATAAACCCTTTACCTAAAACAAGATACCTTTGGCGAGCGAATTTGCTCGACATAACTTTCGTCATCATTTGAGCATTTCATCGGGTATAAACCCTTTACCAAAAACAAGATACCTTTGGCTAGCTGATTTGCTCGACATAACTTTCGTCATCATTTGAGCATTTCATCGGGTATAAACCCTTTACCCAAAACAAAATACCTTTGGCGAGCAGATTCGCTCGACATAACTTTCGACATCAATTGAGCATTTCATCGGGTATAAACCCTTTACCCAAAACAAGATACCTTTGGCGAGAAGATTTGCTCGACATAACTTTCGTCATCGTTTGAGCATTTCATCGGGTATAAACCCTTTACCCTAAACAAGATACCTTTGGCGAGAAAATTTGTTTGACATAACTTTCATCATAATTTAAGCATTTCATCGGGTATAAATCCTTTACCCAAAACAAGATACCTTTGGCTTGCAGATTTGCTCAACATAACTTTCATCATCATTTGAGCATTTCATCAGGTATAAACCCTTTACACAAAACAAGATACCTTTGGTGTGCTGATTCGCATGACATAACTTTCATTATCATTTGAGCATTTCATCAGGTATAAACCCTTTAACCAAAAGAAGATACCTTTGGCGAGCAGATTTGCTTGACATAACTTTCGTTATCATTTGAGCATTTCATCAGGTATAAATCCTTTACCAAAACAAGATACCTTTGGCTAGCAGATTTGCTCGACATAACTTTCGTCATCATTTGAGCATTTCATCGGGTATAAACCCTCTACTCAAAACAAGATACCTTTGGCGAGAAGATTTGCTCGACATAACTTTCATCATCATTTGAGCATTTCATCGGGTATAAACCCTTTACCCAAAACAAGATTCCTTTGGCGAGCAGATTTGCTCGACATAACATTCATCATCATTTGAGCATTTCATCGAGTATAAACCCATTACGAAAACCAGATACCTTTGGATAGCAGATTTGCTCGACATAACTTTCGTCATCATTTGAGCATTTCATCGGGTATAAACCCTTTACTTAAAAATAAATTCCTTTGTCGAGCAGATTTGCCCAACATAACTTTCGTCATCATTTGAGCAATTCATCGGCTATAAACCCTTTACCTAAAACAAGATACCTTTGGCAGATTTGCCCGACATAAGTTTCGTCGTCATTTGAGAATTTCATCGGGTATAAACCTTTTACCCAAAACAAGATACCTTTGTCGAGCAGATTTGCTCAACATAACATTCGTCATCATTTGAGCATTTCATAGGGTATAAACCCTTTACCCAAAACAAGATACCTTTGGCGAGTAGATTTCCTTGACATAAATTTCGTCCTTATTTGAGCATTTCATCGAGTATAACCCCTTTACCTAAAACAAGATACCTTTGGCGAGCTGATTTGCTCGACATAACTTTCGTCATCATTTGAGCATTTCATCGGGTATAAACCCTTTACCCAAAACAAAATACCTTTGGCGAGCAGATTCGCTCGACATAACTTTCGACATCAATTGAGCATTTCATCGGGTATAAACCCTTTACCCAAAACAAGATACCTTTGGCGAGAAGATTTGCTCGACATAACTTTTGTCATCGTTTGAGCATTTCATCGGGTATAAACCCTTTACCCTAAACAAGATACCTTTGGCGAGCAAATTTGTTTGACATAACTTTCATCATCATTTAAGCATTTCATCGGGTATAAACCCTTTACCCAAAACAAGATACCTTTGGCTTGCAGATTTGCTCGACATAACTTTCATCATCATTTGAGCATTTCATCAGGTATAAACCCTTTACACAAAACAAGATACCTTTGGCGAGCTGATTCGCTCGACATAACTTTCGTTATCATTTGAGCATTTCATCGGGTATAAACCCTTTACCCAAAACAAGATACCTTTGGCGAGAAGATTTGCTCGACATAACTTTCGTCATCATTTGAGCATTTCATCGGGTATAAACCCTTTACCCAAAACAAGATACCTTTGGCGAGCAGATTTGCGGAACATAACTTTCACATCCTTTGAGCATTTCATCGGGTATAAACCCTTTACCATAACAAGATACCATTGGCTAACAGATTTGCTCCACATAACTTTCGTCATCATTTGAGCATTTCATCGGTTTCGTATAAACCCTTTACCAAAACAAGATACCTTTCGCGGGCAAATTTATCCGACATAAGTTTCGTCATCATTTGAGCATTTCATCGGGTATAAACCTTTTACCCAAAACAAGATACCTTTGGCGAGCAGATTTGCTTGACATAACTTTCGTAATCATTTGAGCATTTTATCGAGTATAAACCCTTTACCCAAAAACAAGATACCTTTGGCTAGCAAATTTGCTCGACATAACTTTCGTCATCATTTGAGCATTTCATCGGGTATAAACCCTTTACCCAAAACAAGATTCCTTTGGCTAGCAGATTCGCTCGACATAACTTTCGTCATCATTTGAGCATTTCATCGGGTATAAACCCTTTACCCAAAACAAGATTCCTTTGGCTAGCAGATTCGCTCGACATAACTTTCGTCATCATTTGAGCATTTCTTCGGGGTATAAACCCTTTACCCAAAACAAGATACCTTTGGCGAGAAGATTTGCTCGACATAACTTTCATCATCATTTGAGCATTTCATCGGGTATAAACCCTTTACCCAAAACAAGATACCTTTGGCGAGCAGATTTGCTCGACATAACTTTCATCATCATTTGAGCATTTTATCGGTTATAAACCCTTTACCCAACACAAGATACATTTGGCTAGCAGATTTGCTTGACAGAACTTTCATCATCATTTGAGCATTTCATCGGGTATAAACCCTCTACTCAAAACAAGATACCTTTGGCGAGAAGATTTGCTCGACATAACTTTCGTCATCATTTGAGCATTTCATCGGGTATAAACCCTTTACCCAAAACAAGATACCTTTGGCGAGAAGATTTGCTCGACATAACTTTCGTCATCATTTGAGCATTTCATCGGGTATAAACCCTTTACCCTAAACAAGATACCTTTGGCGAGAAAATTTGTTTGACATAACTTTCATCATAATTTAAGCATTTCATCGGGTATAAACCCTTTACCCAAAACAAGATACCTTTGGCGAGCAGATTTGCTCGACATAACTTTCGTCATCATTTGAGCATTTCATCGGGTATAAACCCTTTACCCAAAACAAGATACCTTTGGCGAGCAGATTTCCTCTACATAACTTTCGTCATCATTTGAGCATTTCATCGGGTATAAACCCTTTACCCAAAACAAGATAGCTTTGGCGAGCAGATTTGCTCAACATAAATTTCGTCATCATTTGAGCATTTCATCGGGTTTAAAACCTTTACCCAAAACAAAATACCTTTGGCGAGCATATTTGCTCGACATAACTTTCGTCATCATTTGAGCATTTCATCGGGTATAAACCCTTTACCAAAAACAAGATACCTTTGCCGAGCAGAGTTGTTCGACATAACTTTCTTCATCATTTGAGCATTTTATTAGGTATAAACCCTTTACCCAAAACAAGATACCTTTGGCGAGCAGATTTGCTCGACATAACTTTGGTCATTGTTTGAGCATTTCATCGGGTATAAACCCTTTACCCAAAACAAGATACCTTTGGCGAGCATATTTGCTCGACATAACTTTCGTCATCATTTGAGCATTTCATCGGGTATAAACCCTTACCCAAAACAAGATACCTTTGGCGAGCAGATTTGCTCGACATAACTTTTGTCATCATTTGAGCATTTCATCGGGTATAAACCCTTTACCCAAAACAAGATACCTTTGGCGAGCAGATTTGCTCGACATAACTTTCGTCATCATTTGAGCATTTCATCGGGTATAAACCCTTTACCCAAAACAAGATACCTTTGGCGAGCAGATTTGCTAGACATAAATTTCGTCATTACCCAAAACAAGATACCTTTGGCGAGAAATGCTAGACATAAATTTCGTCATCATTTGAGCATTTCATCGGCTATAAACCCTTTACCTAAAACAAGATACCTTTGGCGAGCAAATTTGCTCGACATAACTTTCGTCATCATTTGAGCATTTCATCGGGTATAAACCCTTTACCCAAAGCAAGATGCCTTTGGCGAGCAGATTTGCTTGACATAACTTTCGTCATCATTTAAACATTTCATCGGGTATAAACCCTTTACCCAAAACAAGATACCTTTGGCGAGCAGATTTGCTCGACATAACTTTCGTCATCATTTGAGCATTTCATCGGGTATAAACCCTTTACCCAAAACAAGATACCTTTGGCGAGCAGATTTGCTCGACATAACTTTCGTCATGATTTAAGCATTTAATCGGGTATAAACCCTTTACCCAAAACAAGATACCTTCGGCGAGCAGATTTGCTCGACTTAACTTTCGTCATCATTTGAGCATTTCATCGGGTATAAACCCTTTACCCAAAACAATATACCTTTGGCGAGCAGATTTGCTCGACATAACTTTCGTCATCATTTGAGCATTTCATCAGGTATAAACCCTTTACCCAAAACAAGATACCTTTGGCGAGCAGATTTACTCGACATAACTTTCGTCATCATTTGAGCATTTCATCGGGTATAAACCCTTTACCCAAAACAAGATACCTTTGGCGAGTAGATTTGCTCGACATAACTTTCGTCATCATTTGAGCATTTCATCGGGTATAAATCCTTTACCCAAAACTAGATACCTTTGGCGAGTAGATTTACTAGACATAACTTTCGTCATCATTTGAGCATTTCATCGGCTAGAAACCCTTTACCCAATACAAGATACCTTTGGCGAGTAAATTTGCTCGACATAACTTTCATCATCATTTGAGCATTCCATCGGCAATAAAAAATTTACCCAAAACAATATACCTTTGGCGAGCAGATTTGCTCGACATAACTTTCGTCATCATTTGAGCATTTCATCGGGTTTAAACCCTTTACCCAAAACAAGATACCTTTGGCGAGCAGATTTGCTCGACATAACTTTCGTCATCATTTGTGCATTTCATCGGGTATAAACCTTTTACTCAAATCAAGATACCTTTGGCAGCAGATTTGCTCGACATAACTTTCGTCATCATTTGAGCATTTCATCGGCTATAAACCCTTTACCTAAAACAAGATACCATGAGCATATTTGCTCGACATAACTTTCGTCATCATTTGAGCATTTCATCGGCTATAAACCCTTTACCCAAAACAAGATACCTTTGGCGAGCAGATTTGCTCGACATAACTTTCGTCATCATTTGAGCATTTCATCGGGTATAAAACCTTTACCCAAAACAAGATACCTTTGGCGAGCAGATTTACTCGACTTAACTTTCGTCATCGGGTTTAAACCCTTTACCCAAAACAAGATACCTTTGGCGAGCAGATTTGCTCGACTTAACTTTCGTCATCATTAGAGCATTTCATCGGGTTTAAACCCTTTACCCAAAACAAGATACCTTTGGCGAGCAAATTTGCTCGACATAACTTTCGTCATCATTTGAGCATTTCATCAGGTATAAACCCTTTACCCAAAACAAGATACCTTTGGCGAGCAGATTTGCTTGACATAACTTTCGTCATCATTTGAGCATTTCATCGGGTATAAACCCTTTACCCAAAACAAGATACCTTTGGCGAGCAGATTTGCTCGACATAACTTTCGTCATCATTTGAGCATTTCATCGGGTATAAACCCTTTACCCAAAACAAGATACCTTTGGCGAGCAGATTTGCCCGACATAACTTTCGTCATCATTTGAGCAATTCATCGGCTATAAACCCTTTACCTAAAACAAGATACCTTTGGCAGATTTGCCCGACATAAGTTTCGTCATCATTTGAGCATTTCATCGGGTATAAACCTTTTACCCAAAACAAGATACCTTTGGCGAGCAGATTTGCTCGACATAACTTTCGTCATCATTTGAGCATTTCATCGGGTATAAACCCTTTAACCAAAACAAGATACCTTTGGCGAGCAGATTTGCTTGACATAACTTTCGTTATCATTTGAGCATTTCATCGAGTATAAACCCTTTACCCAAAAACAAGATACCTTTGGCGAGCAAATTTGCTCGACATAACTTTCGTCATCATTTGAGCATTTCATCGGGTATAAACCCTTTACCCAAAACAAGATACCTTTGGCTAGCAGATTTGCTCGACATAACTTTCGTCATCATTTGAGCATTTCATCGGGTATAAACCCTCTACTCAAAACAAGATACCTTTGGCGAGAAGATTTGCTCGACATAACTTTCGTCATCATTTGAGCATTTCATCGGGTATAAACCCTTTACCCAAAACAAGATTCCTTTGGCGAGCAGATTTGCTCGACATAACATTCATCATCATTTGAGCATTTCATCGGGTATAAACCCTTTACCAAAACAAGATACCTTTGGCTAGCAGATTTGCTCGACATAACTTTCGTCATCATTTGAGCATTTCATCGGGTATAAACCCTTTACCCAAAACAAGATACCTTTGGCGAGCGAATTTGCTCGACATAACTTTCGTCATCATTTGAGCATTTCATCGGGTATAAACCCTTTACCCAAAACAAGATACCTTTGGCTAGCAGATTTGCTCGACATAACTTTCGTCATCATTTGAGCATTTCATCGGGTATAAACCCTTTACCCAAAACAAGATACCTTTGGCGAGCAGATTTGCTGGACATAACTTTCATCATCATTTGAGCATTTCATCAGGTATAAACCCTTTACCAAAACAAGATACCTTTGGCTAACAGATTTGCTCGACATAACTTTCGTCATCATTTGAGCATTTCATCGGTTTCGTATAAACCCTTTACCAAAACAAGATACCTTTGGCGAGCAGATTTGCTTGACATAACTTTCGTCATCATTTGAGCATTTAATCGGGTATAAACCTTTTACCCAAAACAAGATACCTTTCGCGAGCAAATTTGCTCGACATAACTTTCGTCATCATTTGAGCATTTCATCGGGTATAAACCCTTTACCCAAAACAAGATACCTTTGGCGAGCAGATTTGCTTGACATAACTTTCGTCATCATTTGAGCATTTCATCAAGTATAAACCCTTTACCCAAAAAAAGATACCTTTGGCGAGCAAATTTGTTCGACATAACTTTTATCATCGTTTGAGCATTTCATCGGGTATAAACCCTTTACCCAAAACAAGATACCTTTGGCTAGCAGATTTGCTCGACATAACTTTCGTCATCATTTGAGCATTTCATCAGGTATAAACCCTTTACCCAAAACAAGATACCTTTGGCGAGCAGATTTGCTTGACATAACTTTCGTCATCATTTGTGCATTTCATCAAGTATAAACCCTTTACCCAAAACAAGATACCTTTGGCGAGCAAATTTGTTCGACATAACTTTCATCATCATTTAAACATTTCATCGGGTATAAACCCTTTACCCAATTTAAGATACCTTTGGCTAGCAGATTTGCATGACATAACTTTCGTCATCATTTGAGCATTTCATCTGGTATAAACCCTTTACCCAAAACAAGATACCTTTCGCGACCAAATTTACTCAACATAACTTTTGTCATCATTTGAGCATTTCATCGGGTATAAACCTTTTACCTAAAACAAGATATCTTTCGCGAGCAAATTTGCTCAACATAACTTTCGTCATAATTTGAGCATTTCATCAGGTATAAACACTTTACCCAAAACAAGATACCTTTGGCGAGCAAATTTGTTCGACATAACTTTCATCATCATTTGAGCATTTCATCGTATATATACCCTTTACCCAAAATAAGATACGTTTGACTAGCAGATTTGCTTGACATAACTTTCGTCATCATTTGAGCATTTCATCGATTATAAACCCTTTACCCAAAACAAGATACCTTTGGCGAGAAGATTTGCTCGACATAACTTTCATCATCATTTGAGAATTTCATCGGGTATAAACACTTTACCCAAAACAAGATACCTTTGGCGAGCAGATTTGCTCGAATAACTTTCATCATCATTTGAGCATTTTATCGGTTATAAACCCTTTGCCCAAAACAAGATACCTTTGGCTAGCAGATTTGCTCGACATAACTTTTGTCATCATTTGACCATTTCATAGGGTATAAACCCTTTACCCAAAACAAGATACCTTTGGCGAGAAGATTTGCTCGACATAACTTTCATCATCATGTGAGCATTTCATCAGTTATAAACCCTTTACCTAAAACAAGATACCTTTGGCGAGCAGATTTGCTTGACATAACTTTCATCATCATTTGAGCATTTCATCAGGTATAAACCCTTTACCAAAACAAGATACCTTTGGCTAACAGATTTGCTCGACATAACTTTCGTCATCATTTGAGCATTTCATCGGTTTCGTATAAACCCTTTACCAAAACAAGATACCTTTGGCGAGCAAATTTGCTTGACATAACTTTCGTCATCATTTGAGCATTTAATCGGGTATAAACCTTTTACCCAAAACAAGATACCTTTCGCGACCAAATTTGCTCGACATAACTTTCGTCATCATTTGAGCATTTCATCAGGTATAAACCCTTTACCCAAAACAAGATACCTTTGTCTAGCAGATTTGCTCAACATAAATTTTGTCATCATTTAAGCATTTCATCGGGTACAAACACTTTACCCAAAACAAGATACCTTTGGCGAGCAGATTTGCTTGACATAACTTTCGTCATCATTTGAGCATTTCATCGGGTATAAACCCTTTACCCAAAACAAGATACCTTTGGCGAGCAGATTTCCTCTACATAATTTTCGACATCATTTGAGTATTTCATCGGGTATAAACCCTTTACCCAAAACAAGATAGCTTTGGCGAGCAGATTTTCTAGACTTAAATTTCGTCATCATTTGAGTATTTCATCAGGTTTACCCAAAACAAAATTCCTTTGGCGAGCAGTTTTGCTCGACATAACTTTCGTCACCATTTGAGCATTTTATCGGGTATAAACCTTTTACCCAAAACAAGATACCTTTGGCGAGTAGATTTGCTAGACATAAATTTCGTCATCATTTGAGCATTTCATTAGCTATAAACCCTTTACCCAAAACAAGATACCTTTGGCGAGCAAATTTGCTCGACATAACTTTCGTCATCATTTGAGCATTTCATCGGGTGTAAACCCTTTACCAAAAACAAGATACCTTTGGCGAGCAGATTTGCTCTACGTAACTTTCGTCATCATTTGAGCATTTCATCGGGTATAAACCCTTTACCCAAAACAAGATACCTTTGGCGAGCAAATTTGGTCGACATAACTTTCGTCATCATTTGAGCATTTCATCGGGTGTAAACCCTTCACCTAAAACAAGATACCTTGGGCGAGCAAATTTGCGCGACATAACTTTCGTCATCATTTGAGCATTTCATCGCGTATAAACCATTTACCCAAAACAAGATACCTTTGGCAAGAAAATTTACTCGACATAATTTTCGTCATCATTTGAGCATTTCATCAGGTATAAACCCTTACCCAAAACAAGATACCTTTGGCGAGCAGATTTACGCGACATAAGTTTCATCATTATTTGAGCATTTCATCGCATATTAACCCTTTACCCAAAACAAGATACCTTTGGCGAGCAGATTTGCTCGACATAACTTTCGTCATCATTTGAGCATTTCATCGGGTATAAACCCTTACCCAAAACAAGATACCTTTGGCGAGCAGATTTGCTCGACATAACTTTCGTCATCATTTGAGCATTTCATCAGGTGTAAACCCTTTACCCAAAACAAGATACCTTTGGCGAGCAGATTTGCTTAACATAACTTTCGTCATCATTTGAGCATTTCATCGGGTTTAAAACCTTTACCCAAAAACAACATACCTTTGACGAGCTGATTTGCTTGACATAACTTTCGCCATCAATTGAACATTTCATTGGGTATGAACCCTATACCCAAAACAAGATACCTTTGTCGAGCAGATTTGCGCGACATAAGTTTCGTCATCATTTGAGCATTTTATCGCGTATTAACCATTTACCCAAAACAAGATACCTTTGGCGAGCAGATTTGCGCGACATAACTTTCATCATCATTTGAGCATTTCATCAGCTATAAACCCTTTACCCAAAACAAAATACCTTCGGCGAGCATATTTGCTCGACATAACTTTCGTCATCATTTGAGCATTTCATCGCATATTAACCCTTTACCCAAAACAAGATACCTTTGGCGAGCAGATTTGCTCGACATAACTTTCGTCATCATTTGAGCATTTCATCGGGTATAAACCCTTTACCCAAAACAAGATAACTTTGGCGAGTAGATTTGCTAGACATAAATTTCGTCATCATTTGAGCATTTCATTAGCTATAAACCCTTTACCCAAAACAAGATACCTTTGGCGAGCAAATTTGGTCGACATAACTTTCGTCATCATTTGAGCATTTCATCGGGTGTAAACCCTTCACCTAAAACAAGATACCTTGGGCGAGCAAATTTGCGCGACATAACTTTCGTCATCATTTGAGCATTTCATCGCGTATAAACCATTTACCCAAAACAAGATACCTTTGGCGAGCAGATTTACGCGACATAAGTTTCATCATTATTTGAGCATTTCATCGCATATTAACCCTTTACCCAAAACAAGATACCTTTGGCGAGCAGATTTGCTCGACATAACTTTCGTCATCATTTGAGCATTTCATCGGGTATAAACCCTTTAACCAAAACAAGATACCTTTGGCAACCAGATTTACTTGACATAACTTTCGTTATCATTTGAGCATTTCATCGAGTATAAACCCTTTACCTAAAAACAAAATACATTTGGTGAGTAAATTTGCTCGACATTACTTTCGTCATCATTTGAGCATTTCATCGGGTATAAACCCTTTACCCAAAACAAGATACCTTTGGTGAGCAGATTTGCTCGACATAACTTTCATCATCATTTGAGCATTTTATCGGTTATAAACCCTTTAACCAAAACAAGATACCATTGGCGAGACGATTTGCCTGACATAACTTTCGTCATTATTTGGGCAATTCTTCGGCTATATATCCTTTACCTAAAACAAGATACCATTGGCGAGAAGATTTGCCCGACATAACTTTTGTCATTATTTGAGCTTTTCATCGAGTATAAACCTTTTACCCAAAACAAGATACCTTTGGCGAGCAGATTTGCTCGACATTACTTTCGTCTTCATTTGAGCATTTCATCGGGTATAAACACTTTACCCAACACAAGATACATTTGGCTAGCAGATTTGCTCGACAGAACTTTCATCGTCATTTAAGCATTTCATCGGGTATAAACCCTTTACCCAAAACAAGATACCTTTGGCGAGCAGATTTGCTCGACATAACTTTTGTCATCATTTGAGCATTTCATCGGGTATAAACCCTTTACCCAAAACAAGATACCTTTGGCGAGCAGATTTGCTCGACATAACTTTCGTCATCATTTGAGCATTTCATCGGGTATAAACCCTTTACTCAAAAATAAATTCCTTTGGCGAGCAGATTTGCCCAACATAACTTTCGTTATCATTTGAGCAATTCATCGGCTATAAACCCTTTACCTAAAACAAGATACCTTTGGCAGATTTGCCCGACATAAGTTTCATCATCATTTGAGAATTTCATCGGGTATAAACCTTTTACCCAAAACAAGATACCTTTGTCGAGCAGATTTGCTCAACATAACATTCGTCATTATTTGAGCATTTCATCGGGTATAAACCCTTTACCCAAAACAAGATACCTTTGGCGAGCAGATTTTCTCGACATATCTTTCGTCATCATTTGAGCTTTTCATCGGGTATAAACCCTTTACCCAAAACAAGATACCTTTGTCGAGAAGATTTGCTCGACATAACTTTTATCATCATTTAAGCATTTCATCAGGTATAAACCCTTTACCCAAAACAAGATACCTTTGGCGAGAAGATTTGCTCGACATAATTTTTATCATTTGAGCATTTCATCAGGTATAAACCCTTTACCAAAACAAGATTACTTTGGCTAACATATTTGCTCGACATAACTTTCATCTTCATTTGAGCATTTCATTGGTTTTGTATAAACCCTTTAACAAAACAAGATACCTTTGGCGAAGAGATTTGCTAGACTTAACTTTCGTCATCATTTGAGCATTTAATCGGGTATAAACCTTTTACCCAAAAGAAGATACCTTTCGCGAGCAAATTTGCTCGACATAACTTTCGTCATCATTTGAGCATTTCATTGGGAATAAACCCTTTACCCAAAACAAGATACCTTTGGCGAGCAGATTTGCTTGACATAACTTTCGTCATCATTTGAGCATTTCATCAAGTATAAACCCTTTACCCAAAACAAGATACCTTTGGCGAACAAATTTGTTTGACATAACTTTCATCATCATTTAAGCATTTCATCGGGTATAAACCCTTTACCCAAAACAAGATACCTTTGGCTAGCAGATTTGCTCGACATAACTTTCGTCATCATTTGAGCATTTCTTTGGGTATAAACCCTTTACCCAAAACAATATACCTTTGCCGAGCTGATTTGCCCAACATAACTTTCGTTATCATTTGAGCATTTCATCGGGTATAAACCCTTTACTCAAAACAAGATACCTTTGGCGAGAAGATTTGCTCGACATAACTTTCGTCATCATCTGAGCATTTCATCGGGTATAAACCCTTTACCGAAAACAAGATACCTTTGGCGAGCGGATTTACGGAACATAACTTTCATAATCCTTTGAGCATTTCATCGGGTATAAACCCTTTATCATAACAAGATACCTTTGGCTAACAGATTTGCTTGACATAACTTTCGTCATCATTTGAGCATTTCATCGGGTACAAACCCTTTACAAAAACAAGATACCTTTAGCGAGCTGATTTGCCCGACATTACTTTCGTGATCATTTGAGCAATTCATCAGCTATAAACCCTTTACCTAAAACAAGATACCTTTGGCAGATTTGCCCGACATAAGTTTCATCATCATTTGAGCATTTCATCGGGTATAAACCTTGTACCCAAAACAATATACCTTTTGTAACATCTGAGAATTTTCGGATTTTTAAGAAAACTATTTTACCCCTTTGACTGTTAGGTCTGGCTTGACTTACAAGAACAACCATCTAAATCGCGTTTTCACGGCTCGGACCCTAAAGCAATTCGATGTGAAACGACATTCCTGACAACTTTTCAGTTTTGCCCGAGACCTGGAAACGAGCCGAAAAGGGCTAAAACAGCACCGCAAACATTTTTCAAACAATATACAACGCAGACACACCAAAAATAATTAAATTTTTGTTTTTAATTATCAGTATTTATTTAATAAAAATATTAAATAAATTAGTCATCATTTTAATTAAAAGCGTTGCGGATAACGCGAATATTCGAGTTAAAATCCAATTTTTATTTCGGACAAGACGAAACCGGTTCACAAAATGAACAACAGATATTTTATTAAATATTATAAAATATTTATGAAACATTATCAAGTAAATACTCATTTTTATCAGAAAAATGATTCGGAAAACAATGGCGCAAGTTTCAAGAGTTGAATCATCCGTTAAGTCGCTCAAATGAGTCCCGAACCGCTTTTATCAAAAAGTATATGAAAAAGTTACATAATAAACCCTACACTATTTCAACTTGTCACTTTTGATTTAAATTTTTAATATATATATAATTTTTACATATAACTCTTCATTTTCATCTCAATATATACACACACAACATATAAAAACTCCCTCTTCCTCACTTTATCCGGCCACCGCCCCACCACCGACGCCGCCGCCGGATTCCGGCCACCGCCACCACGCCGCCGCCGGAAAAGTTTTCCGGCGGAATTCTTCCGGCGAACCCAAAACCGTTCCTCATCAAACGATCTATCCTATCCACCGACTCACTCTCGGTCACGCGCCGTCACCATCACCACTCGACCTCCGGCTGCCACAACCGCCACCACCATCAAGACCATCACCACCTCACCCCGCTGCCATACCATCACATCCTCACCATCTCCACCCCCACGTCACAGTCGCGACGCCACCACCAAAAAGGGTGTGTTTGAAAGTTATAAAGGGTGCGTCCAGTTTGGTTTCCAGCGAACAAAGGCGCGTTTGTTTTGGTTATAACAGCAGTTAGGGGTGCGCTTGGGCTGTTGTGGAGATAAGGGTGCGTTGGTATTGCGTTTCATCAGACGAAGGGTGCGTTGGGTTTGTTCATTCACCAGCAGAGTGCGTTTGGCTGTGTAGCGTAACAATAGGGTGCGTTTAGTTGGCTGTAAACACCAAGAGGGTGCGCTGGGTTGTCGGGGTTGGCTGTCGAAAACAGCCGGGTATGGGTGTGTTTGTGTTGGCTGTCGAAAACAGCCGGGGTGTTCGTTTGGTTTGTGGGTTCACAACACCTCGAGGGTGCATTGGTTTTGTATAGAAACAAATTAAGGAGCGTGTGGTTTAGCATAAACAGACAAGGGTGGGTTTGGTTTAGCCAAAATGCACAAGAGGTGCGTTGGGTTGGCTGGGAACACAATTGGGGAGTGTTTGGTTTGGGTTGGGCACGACTAGGGCACGTTTGGTTGGAACAGAAAATGACATAGGGTGCATGTGGGTTTAGAGAAGACAACAAATGGGTTTGTTTGTTTGGTTTAGCAGAAAAACCGTAGGGAGCGCTTGGAATAGCAGAATCACCACATAAGGTTTCGTTTGGTTTATACATGTCAAAACAACAAACGAAAATAACGAAAGGTTTTTGTAAATATTAAAACTGGATAAATACTCATTGGTGGTTTTAAAACGGTTAAATAAATATAATATTTATTAAGTGGGTTAATTGAGATATAATGATATATATATGTTATAT